>JASAND010024208.1:0-80963 GCA_030248195.1 Trissonchulus latispiculum
TTTTTAGTTAGTATATGAACGAACAAATATAACTGTAACAAATATAAAATGTGACTAATCATTAAAAGATACCAAAAATTAAATGTAAGACAAGGTGCAAAAGGGGGGTCTGGGGGGCCAAGCCCCCCAGAAACGCTAAATCTATGGAAACAATTGAAAGCGCATTGGAAAAAGTTCCGACCATTTGCCAAAATTTGTCCAAAATTTTGGTGAAACGTTACACAGTCGCCAAAATTTTTTGCTATTTTCCAGAAAAAAGTGTGTAATTACACGCGTTTTTGAGCAAAAAAACACTGATTACAACCTCAACACCACTCATATGTATTTTACATGCGACTAAGGAGTATATATTCTTGTTTCTTGTATATTTACTCTTCTTTGATTGAAATATTATAAAGACCAAACAAGCAATATACAAGCAGTGGTTTTCTTCGTCTTCTGAAGTATGCGAAAACTGCTAGATATATTCTGGAATATTTATATATACGTTGTCTCTTGTATTGTAGCGCACTGTTTGAGGACGAGGACGGTGATCTGGCACATGAATTTTATGAAGAGATTCCTGGTCGTTCCTCAAAGCAGCGAGCTCCTTCACTCATGCGTGTTTCCAGTAATTTGAAGCCACTTGTGAGTTTTCATTCGTCGTTTTCTCTGAGAGCATGTTGGAAACTTGCATTAGTTGTTGTACATGTTAGATCCATTTTAGTTCAAATAAATTTGTTATTTTCAGCTGTGCCATGTATGTATCTAGTGTTTTTGACGGAGGGGGCGCCTCGAAACCGACCTGCTCCCTCCCAGAGGGTGCCCAAATGTTTGCCAAACATTGACTAATTTTAGAAAATTTTCCGACTTCTTCGTGATTATCGCATAAAGATGACTTTTTGTCGTGATGGCCCAGCCCAGGTCGTAGATGGATAGGTCGGACGACAAAACGGACAACGGGAATGAGCTGGGCGCAGCAGAAAACCCATGTAGACAAAGTTTTGAGAGGCTAAGGTAAAGCCTACTATGGACCTCCAGGAAGCGAATTTCTGAATATAAAGAGAAATCAGCTCCAGCTCGTAACGTTCGACCTGAGCAACGACCACAAAAATGGTCACTTTTCGCTCTGAGCCGACTGCGGCGCTGTGGCGCTGCTGCGGCGCAAAAAGTTGGGATTCTTATCCTGGACTGCACCAACAAAGTATAAGAATAGCTGCAGAATAGCAAAAGGCTAAGTTCGATTTTAGAATGATAAATCAGTAGTTGACCTTCTGCTATTCTGCTACTATTCTTAAACTTCGTTGGTGCTATTCGGGGTTAAATTCTTAAGAGGGTACTAGTAGACCCTATAGCTGTTTAGGTTCGCGTGAAAGCGGCGAACATTATGCACAATCAACCATCAAATAGGAAAACCGGAAAAAAGCATCGCCGCCATAACCGGTCCGGGGCGCAACTTTTTAACGGTACGTGGTACGGGGCTGGAACTTCCCACACATACTAAACTCGATGTGCTCTACAATTTGCGCATGAAATCCGCGCAGGATTTTGCTCAGCTTATTTTACAGTGTCTCCAGCCACTTTTCACACATATTATAGGGGTCGCTTGCGACCCATATGATAATTTTAGGTGTTTTAAGCTGAAATAGCCAAAATTTCGTTAAAAATCCGGCGAAGCCCGAAAAAGTTTTGAAAATTTGGGGAAAATGG
Source organism: Trissonchulus latispiculum (assembly GCA_030248195.1). Taxonomy (NCBI): domain Eukaryota; kingdom Metazoa; phylum Nematoda; class Enoplea; order Enoplida; family Ironidae; genus Trissonchulus; species Trissonchulus latispiculum. Next base: position 1,690 of record JASAND010024208.1, read on the forward strand.
TAAAGTTTGGCAATTTCTGATGCTGTGTGTGGGGGGGGGTCGGAATTTGTGGGGGCCATTTCATGGTTGGCCTGCTCGAATGAGGGGGTGGGAAATAACAGCATGAAGTTCCCCCATCCCCCACCCCTCCAGTAAAAATAAGTCAGCTCCTTCCGTGTAAAGTTTTGCCTTTGTGCTGCTGTCATTCATAAAACGCATTCTTGTTCTAGGGCTGGATTCGTTATGATATTCCAAGATTACACCCCGATCTCCCTTATGTGATGATTGAAGTAAAGAGATAATTGTTGCTGTACAGAACTTTTGTTTGCTTGTACTGTTTTGTAACATGCATTTCTACTTTTGTACATGTATCTTTTCCTGTTACTGTTTCTGTGTACAATAAGTGTTTTTACGCTGGGTGAAATATTTTCTCCACGATTCGTATTTGTAGTTTTACTTATTTACCTGGTAAAGTCCATTAAGAACGTACTGTGCGGAGACCTAAACCTGTACATTTTAATTTAAAGTTTACCTTATTTTCGTTTTCCTAAAACGTTATACTAGTTATTTGGGATAGTGACAGATGCTATCTACACACTTACATATATAATTATGTTGTTCAAACTTTTGTATTTGAATTTTCTTTGAGTTTATTCACTAACGTGTTGTGTATATAGTAATGTATATTTAAGGTCCTGAACTTTATGTTAGAAACTATGCGAATTATGGTGCTCTAGATCTTGATTTAGACCAGAACCAACCAACTGGTTTAAGATAGGTAAAAGAAAAGAGTTCCGCTAACTTGTCAGCATTTACAATAGTTAAAACTTCTGTTCCGAATGATTTTAAAGATCTCAAAATTTGAATCTGAATATTTTGGACTAACAGCGTTTCTAAATTGTTGCCGTACTTTTGAATCTGACATGAGTATAACTAGGTGGAGCATGGTTTCGGCTTGGGCCTCTCTAAATACAATCGTTTTCTCTGTAGTAATAAAGTAAATGCTAAGTGCTGTGCTATTCGTTAAATGTTCGATTGTTGCAGTGTAAACTGTTTTCTGTTTTTCATCTTAATTGTTACTGTGTAATGTTGCTGTTACCTGGAATGTGCTTTTTGTAGTCGCTTATTTTTGTTGTTGTTTATGTTGAAAGGCTTGTGATGTTACGGAATTCTTCTTTGTATTAAACGTATTCTGTAAGTTGTTTTTAGCTTTGCTCGTGCTGTTGTAGGGTTAGAAGGTTAGCTTAAATTCACATCGTCGGTTTTGTTAGAGATCGTTTGGGCGGAGCTCTCTCTACTAGCTAGATAGCTGTCGTGATGCTGATGCCTGATGCCTGTTCAAGTTGTTTAGTCACATTATATATGTATTTGACTGAACTAGGATTGTTCCTTGATAGGAACGTCACTTCCGTTGAACTGATGTGATGAGCGGCGCAAACTTTATTGTTGACGGTTAGCACCTTTTTGCTTCAATGACTAATTTTCTCTTATATTTATACGTCTGGCAGTGAAAGGAGTTCCCATCAGGTTAGTGTGATTAGTGAGTTGCTTCCCTAATTTACAATACAGCTAAGTTATGCCCGGTTTTGCTTGACAGACTGTTGTGCAGCTGCACATGGCTAGTATTTTTAATGTTGGTAGCGTATATTCTTAGTAATTTATTCAATGAGCACATTGTGTAGGCTACAGTATCGGTCGGAACTGTTCCCTATCAAAACGTCTAAACTCGAAACGTCTAACGTTCAAAACGTCTAAACTCCCTAGATTTTGATTTTATACATACTTGATATTTCTTAAAAACTTGTAAATTTTGTTTGTATTGAGTTTTTTCTTTTTCAATATATCCGTGATTTAACAGAAGTATATAATTAGTTAAAGTTGCGTCATAAGATGTTTATACTGGTATTTTTGCTTGGGTCACAAATTGTGGGAACCCTTGGGTCAGTGTGCATCAAGGTAAAGTTTCCTAAGGGTCACTTTCGGCCCAAAAAATGGCCCAGTTTCCCAGAAATCGGCATGAAATTTATAATCAGGCAAACTCAAGCTGGACTAAAACTTTACAGTTTTCATCTAAATTTTAATTTATTTTTAAATTTGAATTGAAGTTCTCAACTTTTGAAAAGCAGTTTTAGAATTTAACATATTGTAAATTTTAATTTTAAAATAAAACAAACTAGACGTAGAGTTTAATTTAATAAGGTTTTAAAATAGGTTTACTTTAAAACTGCAGTAAATCTAATTTGGTTTCTACAGATAACGATTGTAGACGTTTTGAACGGGTCTCACAATTTTGAAAAATTTAGACGTTTTGTCAGTAGACGTTTTGTCGTTAGACGTTTCGTCGGTAGACGTTATGAACGTTAGACGTTTTGACTTTTAGACTTTAAACGGACACCGGTCGGAACTATCACACTACCTTTGCACCTCTATTTTAACGTTCCAAAGATTCGTTATGCTCGTTTTAGAAAATGAAATGGTGTTGGCGAAGAAACATCCAAGTTATAATATAAACATTACTGGTTAGTGATGTTTCAGTCACTGAAACTGAAACTGAAACTATGTTTCAGTTTGTACGGGTTTCAGTTTGTACAGGTTTCAGTTTCAGTCACTGAAACTGAAACTGAAACTATTTTGAGAAGAGACCTGAAACTGAAACAAACATTTTTAGGCAGCCGACTGAAACTGAAACTATACTGGGTAAAAGACTGAAACTCGGACTGAAACTAGTTTCAGTCTTTCCTTAAATCTTGAAATTTTTAAGGTTTTGAGCTTCGATTCTGTTAACATTGCTGTAAGAGAGGCTGAATTACCATTAAACTGTGCTTTATATTAATTAACTCAGATAGCTGGAAACCGTTGTTTTTAAAGCGAACTGAAACTGAAACTGAAACTAAAACTGAAACTGAAATTATTTTACGTTGCCGACTGAAACTTAAACTGAAACTGAAACTTTTGGTCCGCCGACTGAAACTGAAACTGAAATTATTTCGAACCACCGACTGAAACTGAAACTGAAACTGAAACTAAAATCGGCTACTGAAACAATACTATTACTGGTACCATTTTTTTCATAACACGAATTACCTTTAGTTTGTGTCAGCGTTGATACAAATTTTACTGATTATACTGTCATTGTTCATTTACGATTTATTGGTTTAAAACACAGTTCACCATGTCGGTATTTAGCTACTATTCTGCACAAACAACAGCAGTAGTAGCGATAACGCCAAATATTTAGCTGAATATGGAAAGCGGACAGCCGATGAACCAATGGTACACTTTACGGAGTCAAATTGACCTACTCCTGCCGTTGTTTTAGCGGCCACTACAAACAGATAGTCTCCTGGGCCGGTGCCATCTGTATACTCGAAATAGGTATTCTTAGTTTGATAGTGAGTGGAGTCTTGCAACGTTGCATTAACCGTTTCAAAGGCGTTCACGGAAACGTTGATATAATACTCGTAGCTATCACAGGGTCGAACAGCCGGTGGTTTCCATACTAACAGAATGTTTCCTTTCATCGTAAGGTCGGCCTGTAAATTCCGAACTGCCGAGGGCAGTTGTGATGGAGCCGTTGCCTTAGTGGTCACCTTAGGTCCCGGCCCACCGTCTTCCCCGGCTACCAGGGCGCATTCGATGTTACAAACATCCGCTGTCGGATTAACAGAAAACTGTTGCTTACTCTGTCCGGCCGGGACGGAAAAGCTAACATTTTCCACTGCTTTGCCGTCACAGTCCGCACAGCTGTAGTGACAGGTGGTATTTAAAACATCGCATCCCCAAAATTCCTTGGCTGGTAAATCCCAACTGACCTCCAGGTGGGTTGAGCTAGCCCGTAGGTTGAAGTTAAGCGGCGGAGAAGAGGGTTTGTCACAGCCTGAGCTGAGGATTGTTTCTGGACTTGGGTCCTGGTTCCGGCCCCTGTAGATGATGAAAACCCTGAAATAGTAGCTTTGCTCTCTGGCGGTCGAGGTAACGTTGACTCCGAAAACGTTGGGTCCCTTCTGCTGCGGAGAGCCATACTTAACGAAATAGAAACCAGCCGGATACGTCTTCCACTGCAGTTGATAGGAGACGTCATTTTTGTCGGCGTCAGTTATGTCGTAGCCTTGGTCATATGCCCTGTCCCAGGCATGCCATTGGACATAGATCCAACTGGGACCCCGGCTGGTATAGTACGGCCCCCGGGTTAGGACAGGGCCCGTCTCATCACAAGAGGGACCGTACCAACCAGCCTCACAGCCAGGTGGATCACATTTCCCGGTCACATTACTGCAGGGATGATCTCCAGAACAGTGACACTGTTTGAGCTGAAATACACCGAAACAGTCCGCCCCTTCGCAGCTGTCGTTGTGATTTCCACTGTTGGGACAAAAATGGCTGCGAAGTTTAGAATCGTTCAGGCTTTCTTCGTCATTGCAGGAACAATTTCCCGATGGCAAAATGGCGGTAAATGTAAAGTTCTGTTGTTCACAGAAGGTACTGCATTCGTCCAAATCATTAACTAAAATTTTAGAACGTACTTATAGATCATTGTGCAAATAATCCTTGATTTTCTTCTAATTTTTCCATCAAACTCAGGTTGCTTTTAGCTAAATCTAAGGTCTTGTGGAACAGGCAGTTGTGTGCTTACAGAAAATTTACTATGTAGTTGTGTGCTTACAGAAATTTATTAATTTAGGTCAGGACAAGGTTGTAATTTAGAGTGAAAGTTTGGGGATTTATCCTTCGTAAAGTCCGTATACAAGTATGAAAACAAACAGATTTTTCAACAATGGAATGCGACCATCTATAATGCTTATAAGATGCATTATAATAAAGAATATAAACTGCATATAATAAAAACAGGATAGTTGTCGATAAAATATTGATTCGCAGTTTGCGGTAGAAATAATTTAATTGAACTGATTGCTACATCAGAAGTTCCCAAGATCGATCGGACTAGAAACTTTAAAAACTGTTGCACCTTCTTACAATTGCATTTTCTGACTTGTGTTTTAATTTTAGATTTTAATTTTAATAGTATTATTGTAACTTTATCTCCACAAGGCTTATGCCGTATATATATGTATGTATATATATATATATATATATATATATATATATATATATATGTTTATATATATGTATCAGAGATGGAACCGAGTCACCGGGTCCAGAGCTTCGATCCGGTCTTGACCCTGTTTTCCGAATTTACCACAAATTTTTGAAATTTTTGGCTTACCAAGCTAATACTTTAACTGAAATTTTTGTTCGATCGATTTTTTCTTATATTTTAGGCGTGAGCATTTTCACAGCTTGAGGTTATTTGAATTTGTTTTGCTTTATCAGTTTCATGATTATTGTATAAATTTATTTAGTATATACCACGTGTTTTGCAGATTATTTTCGCAACCATGGTAGATGTTTGCGCATTATAAAATAACGTTTAAATGTTTGAAGATCTCCGTGGTTTTGGACCGCACTTTATGCACTTTTCACCACGGATTGATTTCCCAAAATTTTGCAGACGGATAAATAATTGGTTTTGCCAACTCATTTTTGCATTAATTAAAAAATGCTACAGTCTTATTAAATAATTTTTAAAAACCTAGAGCAAACATAGTTATGTCACAGTTATTTTTTTTGGGCTGCTGATGGAGCATGGAAGGCAAAAATTTAGCGTACTTAGGCAAAATCGAAAATTTTTTGCAGATTTTGGCATTTTTTGGAATACCGGGTCACCTAGTCTGGGCTCAACCGGGTCACCGGATCAAGCAGATCTAACCCAAATGACCCCGTTCCCCCACCCATATGTATATATTACCTGGACTGGTAATCTTTCCCACAATCCTCCACAAAAATTTTCCAACATCAACAAATTAAACAACAACAATAACAGTAATTATAAAATTATAAAAATACAAACCCCATCCTAAAAAATTTAAAAAAATATAAAATAAAATATAATAAACTTTCTTTATAATAATTTTTTACATTTGTCCTTTCTTTTGTTGTTTTTCTTTTTATACTTCATTGTTAATTTTATTGTTAATTTATTTCATAACATCTTACAGTGAATAAAAGAAAAACATAAATTTTTTATATATATACTATTTTTTCCTCACTAAATAATCCACTCAACATTATAAAAAACTAATTAATACGATATCTCTAATTTTTGTTTTTTATTATTATATCTATTTTTTTTTTTCATCTTTTCTTTCTAATTTATTTTTTTTACATATACAAAATTTTTTACATATTCTATCTTACTATACACACAAAAAAATATACACATATCTCTCCATATATATATATTAATTCTTGTTTAAATTTATATACCTTATATAATTATCACCACACAAAAAATATTATTACATCAAAGGGCTATTGTACTCACACGGACTGCAGTTCAGGATGGTTGGCTAGCTTAGAATTTAAACAGGAGTTAAATTTAGTTAACTCTATTCTTTTCGTGCACCAGGTTAAAAAGAATTATCCAGGTCTTAAATTAGCTGGATTTAAGTGATCAAGTTTAAAAAAGTTATTTATCACACTTTTCAGAAGGCTTTTATTTTGCTGTGGGTGCAAAAAAGGTTAAATTAACTGTTTTAATGCGATCAGAGGGTAGAGACAAAAGAGGGTTAGTTAAAATAACTCCTTTTAACAGAATTTCTTGTGTACATTTAACCCGCTCTAATCTGTTCGTGCATACAGCGGGATATCTTTAACTTTAATGTTTGACTGGTTTATCCCACGAAATGACACCACAAGGCATTGTGATCCGAAGGCTATAAATTGAGATTGTCTGCAAATAAAAAACTGATGGTTGGTTCTTGGCAGAACCAGCATTTTTTACCCTGAATTTATAAATTAGCCATAATATAATGTTAATAGTGTAATGGCTAATACTTAATAGTTAATAGCTAATGGTTTAATTAATCGAAAGGTATGTATGTATATCATACATTAACATAGGGTCGGATCCTGGGGAGGCTTGTCCCAAGAAAATTTTGAGGGGGCTTGTATCTTGAACCAAAATTTTCGAGGGGGGCTTCTACCATTACCATAAATTAACACTAACAGTAGTATAAATTCATAAGTTTTAAAGAAAATTGCCAATTTTTAAAATATTCAAAATTTTGATCAATTTTTTGGAAAAAATTTTAGCAAAAAATTCCGGCGAAGCCGGAAATTGTTTTAATTTTGGTGCGAAAATCTATTTTTTCCGGCTATTTCTGATTACCTCTTGCCAAATTTTTCGTCACCCCTTGCCCATGACGGCGCTAGGGCTTGTACCTTGTCCGGGTTGGGGGGCATGGACCCCCCATACCCCCCGTGTTAACCTATGATGTATATGTAACTCTTCTGTGTCTACTTAACCCGTTTTTGCCCACTGTTCCCGTTATGGGGACAAGCACGTTTTTACTCAGACCTGTTTGTATGGTTTGTGGTTTCAATTTTTACATTAATTTTATTGTTTACCAGTATGGGCAGTTTATTTTGAATAGGTTCAATTCTCACTACCATCCAGCTTGCTGCCATAAACTCTTGAATCTTATCTACACCAATAGAATTTTCCTCAGTATTGAGTGATCCCACTTTTTATATCGCTCGCTAGGTATGGACGTCGGCCGGATAGTATATGTTGCTTGTTCCTTGCTTGATACAATGGCGTAGCCAAATAGTTACCAAACTCGATTATGTTACCATAACACATCAAGAATGTTCCCACTTTGGGAACAGTGGGCATGAATGGGTACAGGGTTTTTGGTAGATAGTATTTCAAGATATGGACACCGGGTTCTTTTGATTACAATAGCATGAAGGCTTACTAGTATTTATGTGCTCCTGAGGCGGTACTTGTATGTATCAGCTCGTATTAGTCACGTTAGTTCCCTAACTATTACGTTGGCTCTCGGGGAATAACCTGAGACTGGAGGTACAGCAAAGGCTACCAACCTTTTCCACGGAAGATGGCTATAAGACATGATGCAGTCGATGCCTACCAATCGTGCAAAACCGATATAAACAGGATATGGCGTCCACCTACAAGAGGAGTTAAGTTTTGATCAAAATACTGCAGTTATCTGACAAGGAAACAGTGGAAAGCTCGCCCGAATTCCGTTTGTTCATACGTCTACTAAGTATGGTGGCATCTAAACTTGTGTGCAATGGTAATGGTCGTCTAAATAACAGTCGGGATGCGAATATACTATATGCATAAGCTACAATTATGAGGAAAATGCCAAAATATGCTGCAGAGTGGTCAAGGCAGATTTCAGGGGGTACTTCTGACAAGCAAGTGATAAATAGCAAACATCGAAACTGTTTGTATGTCTTAAAAACGTTACTTTTACATGAGAAACGTTCGGAAGTATTGATCAGGGAATGTACAACTACGGAATATTAGGATTATCAGCTTAGAAAACCCTGTACCCATCCCAAAATGGGAACAAGTTAGATTTCGAGAAATTCAAACATGAAACTGTCAAAATGTTGTTTTTAGGAGCTCAAATTTTAAAATTCGGGCAAAAACGGGTTAAGCTACCAAAAGTACATAAATTATGTAAATATAATGATATACAATAATATATCTAATATAATACAATATAATAATTATAAATGAATAAATAATTTATGTAAATTATACACCTTTGAAGCTAGCGATGATGAAGTCTAAAAATGAATACAATCAATTTGCAGGGTGAGTTCTAGACATCATGTCTTTAGCTACTTCAACATTAAATTATCGACTTTAACAATGAAACGTTCATCATCGAAATCGAACTAACAATGATTGTATGTAATGGAAGCGCCTACTTTTAAAGGCGTGTTCTCGAGGAAGCAGTGGGCGTTTATTTTCAAATGATTATTTTGGAAACATCTGTTTCAGTTTGTTTATTTTCCAGTTGATAATTGGTTATCTTAAGCACTTGGGTAAAGAAATTGCTGGACTGCTCAAGCAAACTGCTTCAGTTCAAAGCAAGACAGACAGCATCTTTACTTCTAGCTGGCGCCAAGTTTACATACTTTTACTTAATACAGGGACTTTTTTAAACTGCTGGCAAATTCGGCAATGGTTCAGTTCAATTATAAAAAGACATAAACACACTGTAATCAGCCCAGCATAAACCAATAACGCAGAAAATGTCAGTCTTTTCATTAGTGATAATTTGAAGCCAATAATTTTGTCCAAGGGTGAAATTACCCTATCGTTGCTCATCAGCCGATAACTTCGCAATAGTTTGGCCAAAATACCACTTTCAATTGCCATCAGAGTAAATAGTTTCAACTTTCGTCGCCATTGGGTCTTTTTCAGGTCATGACTGTAGGCAAAGCTGGTAAAGCTTGTTAAGGTATCATGTAATGGCACAGCGTAAAGGTTACCCTGTTTTAAGGCGTAGTACTGAGCGCTGGTTCTCACTGTCAGAAATGCAGTACCTTTTGTCTTTGTCACTGCTTCGACGGTTACGGTATCGTCTCCCGTAACTACGACATGACCTTTGGCCGGATCAAATGCACTGTAGTGTCGAAAAGCCTTTCCAGCGCAATCATAGATCTGACTGAATACTGATTCTGAGAGGTGTGACGCAATCACTGTGTACTGATTTTGTTGCATAAGTTCGTGCAGTTCTCGGACGGAGGAAAACGGTCGTTTTTCTACCACGATGGCTGTTTTGGTCAGAACTGAGCGATACGTACGAGGTGTTACCAACTGTGAGATAGCCCAGGTAGCTATTAAAAATTTCTGAAGAGCAATTTTAGGTTTAGGTTTAACGGCAAACAGTAGCATGTCTGAGAGCAGTCGCTGTAGGGTTTTAAAGTTACATGATGCTATCTCTTGATAGTGTAAGCTTAGACTGAACAAGGAGGCTATACAGATATACAATACCGCTAGTGTAATCCATATATCAAAGGCAAATGGTAGGGTAAACATGTAGAATAGACTGTAGGATAGAGTGGCTGGATTTACCAGGGCAAAATTCCGCTGTGGAATTAGAGGGGCTGAGACTTCGAAATCTACTGCCAGAAATCGGTCTGAAGTTAGTCTCATTGTCGGTACTACCATATCGACGATACCGTTCGTTATCAGCCCCATTAAACCGTCCCAGGTTCCATTCAGTTTTCTACCGTAAGCTATGGAAGGCACCTCTGTAAACTGATAATTGAGTGTTAGAGATTTGGCCAGAACCTGAAACAGTTCCACTGAAATGCCGGGTCGATCCGGATTCAGTCCAACAATTCCGTTTTCCGTGATGTAGTTGTAGTTGATTAGGGGCGGATTGCTGGGCAGGGCAACTCGAACACAAGGATCCTCACAGCTTGTGTTCAGCATTGTTTTAGTAGGGACCCGTTTTCAGTTCAATTTCTATGCTGAAAAAAGAATCATATGCAATTTGTTGGAACCATGCGATATTGATCAGATTAGAAATAAAGCTGTCACTTAGGACCAGTCACCGCTTGCAAAGAGCAAATTATTGGTTTTGAGTATTGGTTGAAATTACCGCAAGATCGCATTCTATAATCTAGATGGCAACATCAAAATAATAAAGTATCAAAATATCAAACGAAAACACAAAAGTCTGGTAGGAGGCCGTAGTTTAAGGTAAACTGGATAAAGTCTTGTGGAATTTTCCACCTAGAAAATTTGCCTTCGGCAAAAATTTTATGTAAGGGGGAGGGTAGGATATTTCACAGGTGAAGTTTTTCTGAGGGGATTATATACTTTATCAGTGAAATATTTCTGGGATGAAATTTTCCAGCTGAACAAATTTGCTATGACACTGACTTTAGCACAAGTGTAGAGTTTAGGTGAACCTGAAATGGTGGAATGCAGTAGAATGGAAAGTGGAAAATTGCTTTCATGTTTGCTTAGCATATTTGTGCAAATACTGGATCCCCTGCAGATCTACCCATTGTTTCTGATCAACTGAGGAAGAAAGATCATATGTGTATGTAATAAGTATAATGTGGAAAATGTAGGAATGCTATGCGAAATTACATAAGCTTGTTTTTAAGTGTACAGTCCTTTCACAGAAATAGGGTTGGGCATGTCTGAACGAAAATGGCTCATCTGGCAAATGGATTTCTCAAAATTTACCATATTAATAAATGGAATTAATGAGTGTTATCTGGTACGAACTAGAAACTTCTTGTGGTGCTTTTGCTGGAATAATCATGAGTGTATTGTCTAAAAAGAATGCTATTGTAAATAAAGATGTGTGTTCATTCATTATCATTATTTTTAATGTTTCATGTTTTATATTCTGCAGTTCTAATTACGTAACAATTATGCCATTTTAAGTGTTAATTGAAGAGGTTATTACATAGATAACTTGTAGCTGTAGGTGATCCTTGGATGTCAACATGTCAGCGTCTTGCTGTCCGTTAGCTGACTTGGAATCAGTCAACTGGGGGTTTTGATTCCCGCCCTGGACATTACTTTTCACAACCTTTCACGTGCTTGGCAAGCGTGCCGTGTTCAAAAATATACGCATAAGCAGTAAGCCTCTGCATACTTATGAAAGCAACTATATGTATACCTATAAACTGGACGAAGACGATGCATTGTCTACACATACACACCATAGCTGTGCGTTTAGTTTACCACATTTTATGAGATTTCAACAAAATATATTTGCAGTTTTTTCACAAACAGTGCATAACGCTTTTAGAGCTGAAAAGTTATTGTTCTATCGAAGTTCGTAATGAAACTCCACGAGACCCGACAGATATATGGTATGACCAACAAAGACTCTCGTCTTCTCCTGAACTGGAGGCCTGGGCTGCTCAACTGCTGCAAATGCTTCCTGTCCCTGAGTTTCTTCTGGACAGGTTACCAGCGTTTCAGCCCGAATCGGTTTCCAAATTTTATCATGCCGATAGGGCTGTTGCTCTATTGACGGCTTCACCGCATGCGCGCTCTTGTAAGCTGGTTGGCTTCCTTCCACCGACCACTCTCGCGGCGGTTGGGCCCCGAAAGCCTGGCCAGGGTACTTCTGGCCAAAGGGAACGATGGCTTCCTTCCGGAGCGCTGGAGGCAATCGATAGGTCCCGTTTATGATGGCCAGTTCCATCAGTTGTCGCTTCTTCAGTTCGTCCATTCCTTCCTCCGGAGGGGTCATGAGTTTCTTGAGCATCTCTGTCGCCAGGGACAGTCGTCGTTTCGCCTTTTCGTAGGAATCCGTGGCAGAGACCAAAATGTGGAGTGAGCCCTCTTCCGGTGGTCCGTCGCACTGGTCAGACGGTCCTAGAATATGCAAATCAGTCAGAATAAAATAAACAGCAACAGATAGGAAATAATTGCTACATGTAGACTCTGAGGCATGTTTATTACAGAAAGTTGACCCTGTAAGACCCTGTAATTCTGTATTCTGGAAATGGTTGCCTTGTGGGAGGGATTACCAAGAGATCCAAAAAAATTTCCTGCTTGGTCAGGGTTGGCTGACTAATATTTATTAGTTTATTAAATGAAATTAGCTGTTGACGACCTTTCGTTCGAGGAATATATATACCAGATTAATTAAAGATAGAAAGGCTGATAGAATGATTTAAATCGCAGAGATTATTGCAGCTTGCAGCTCAAGCAGTGCTATTTTGAATTTTATAATAAAATCGCCAGAACGCGAATCGATCAATTACAAACTCATGATTATACCAGAAATATCTGAATCTTCATTTCTCGTGCATGATCAAGCATTGCTTGAAAGTGTATTTTTGTTGCACTCGTTTAGAATATCCCCTGCTTTGCAGGAGTGCACAGGGGAAGAATTACCAGTTTTTGTTTAAAACAGCGAACAAACGGTTTAAATGAATATTAGAAAATACATTTAAAATTTTATTTGGCTAATATAGATCTCTAAAACCACTGAAATTTTTAAAGGCAATATTGCTTGCTTAAATTAAAAAATACAGTAAAACTGTGCCTACCTAAGTGCTTAGTGCTTGCAGCTTTGAACGGATTATTCTTTGCGTTTCGGTGTTATTAGCTTGATTTGATTCAGTCATGTTGTCGGTGAGTACACATTAATCAACGATCTTTGATTTTTGTTCACGCTCAGCAGTAATTGGACCGTAGATATATAGTGAATTCTATTGTTCTGTGTAAAGATTATTTAACGCTTCAAACGTTTAATTTTTAATAAACTGTCAGTCACGTTTGCACAAAACTGTTGTGTCGAAGAGGCGTGGGAACATTTGTATAGGTTAATTAAAATGTTTTTGGTTTTTGCTTTTGTTTCTGAACAATGTCATGTTGCAAATCTTTCCAAAAGTGTTGCATGCTAATTCCCTGCATTAAATTTAATGAGTTATTAAAGAAATTTGCAGATGAAATTTAATTAAAATTCTATGTTTAGAGGAGATTATTGATCCGAGGATATCATAATTATTTAGCGGATAATTATTTAAGCGTAGCACGAGAAAAATATTGATTTAATTTTAGTTCTTTTTGTTCGATTGATTCGTTGTGCCAAAAGTCCCATTTTAACTTTTTAGTCCCTTATTTTGCTATGTACAATCTTTCGAAAATATTAATTAATGAAGAATATAATGACCGTACCTATCATTTCGCTAACTTCGGCTCCACCAGATCGCCTTTCTTCGCTTTCACTTTCTCGTTTCTCAAAATTTTCATTAATTCTTTTGTTGTCACCGCCTCTCAGAAGAATTTTGCAGCCACTAATTTTTTCCAGCTGCTTAACAGTAGAGCCGCGCGGTCCCAAAATTCGACCAATAAAATTAAATTGTGGATTAGTCTCAGAGGGGACTTCCACCGTTGTCGTAAGTCGGACCGTGGGGCCCTCAAACGAACCCGACGACACTGTAGACACACCGTCGCCAAATTCGCTACCACCCCCGATGATATTCAATTCTTCGAAGTTCCCATTCAGACGGAACACCTCCTTTCTTACTCTGTCAATTTCGTTATCCAACAACCGGGGCAGGTGTAGGAAAACAAATCCTGGTCTCAATTTGGTGGGTGGACCACAAATTTGACCCAGACGGAATTTATCCTGCAACAGCTGGTTAAGGTATTCCATGGTGGGCTCTGGGTTTACTGGTTCACCGCTCTGCGCCTCTGGCGTGGTCAGAATCATCCTCTTGCTAATTGAATAAATTTAATGAAAATGGACAGACAATTAGTAGCAGGCTATTTAGTGAGGGATAAAAATTCTGATGACAGAATTCATTATACGATCTGATGATCTGGAGCGTTTCTTGTGTGATCCGATCTCAGTGGATTTTATTAAGAATAAGGTTTTGAGTATCTGGGCAAAAGTTAAGACTGAAACTTTTGTTGCAAAATTGTTTATACCTGATTAGTGTACATCATTAAAACAGTTCGTATGTTTTCCAATGGATCTACGTAAAGCTGTGCACAGCTTTTTCTGTTTAGTATTGTCTTGGTAGCATGGCTTTGTATTCAGGGTGATTATTCGGTATGTGCACACACCTTGCTGATTTTTGACTTTTCCAAAATGCATCTACTTTGGTATGCGCACACTTTCAAAATGAGGGCTTACTCTAAAATGCATCTGCTTCGGTATTGCACAAAAATCCAAACCCTTACAAAATAAGAGTTTCTGCAAAATGCATCTACTTCGATATCTGCACACCTGATAAAATAAAGATTGCCAACTATGGTAACATACGTGAACTATATTTAGCAATTTATTTTTATTTCGGTGACAAATGTTTGTAAAACATATTATGGATTATCTGCAACTATAATTAGGTTTATGACGCAAAATTAGAATCATTCGATCAGTTTTTATACTGAACAAAATTCCATGAGGAAGCTTAATTTTGTTCTCAATTTATCTTTAGCAAACAGGAATGGGTACCGAACAAAACGGTTTTTCCTATTTTCCGCACTCGTCGGAAAAAACTATTCGCGAGTTTCACCAATAAGTTGAAAGCTTTTCGAAAAATTTGTGGTAAAAATTGAAATTATTTAAAACAGTCTAGATTAACGTGATTATAGCTTAAAAAAGTTTAACAGCTTTTTTCAAGTTATAGGAAAAACTCGCGAGTAGTTTTTTCTGAAGGGTGAGGAAGCTTTTTCCGGTGCCAATTCCTGTTTGCTAGAAATAATCAGAACAAATTCAGCTATATTTCTGTAGAAATCATGTAATTTTGTTCAGTTTAAAACTGATCGAATGATTCAAGTTTGCGTCATAAACCAGGGTCATGAAACCAGAAACATTTTTGTCCCCAGATACCCCGTTTTACTATAATTATAGTTGTGAGATCATCCATAATACCTATGTTTTACAAACATTTGTCACCGAAATAAAACGTAAATTGTTAAATATAGTTCAAGTACCATAGTTGGCAATCTTAATTTTGTCAGGTGTGCACATATCGATGTAGATGCATTTTGGAAAAGTCAAAAATCTGTAAGGTGTGCACATACATGCCAAATAATTAACGTTTTCAGTTCTCACTATAATATATTGGGTTGGGATCATTTCCACAATATCCCCCCCAGCCCAAATAAAGTTAACGACTCTTCCAATTTTCTTAATACTTTGAAGATAGGTTGCTGGGTGACTCCTGTTTACAACAACGTAAAAAATTTCAAAATTTAAAATTTTTAAAAAATTTAAAATTTTGAATTTTTGAAATTTTTTACGTTCATCAGGTAGAATCGAACGCGCTGATCATTTTTCATCATTGCAGTACATAACTTTTGAAAATGCATTCTCCGTTGGCTACAGCTGTTTAAAGCTTGAAGATCAAAGGCAAATGCCGACTAACTTTATTTGGGCTGGGGGATATTGTGGAAAAGATTTGACGAAAAGAAAAGCAAATAAAGTTAACGACTCATCCAATTTTCTTAATACTTTGAAGATAGGTTGCTGGGTGACACCTGTTTACAACAATGTAAAAATTTCAAAATTTAAAATTTTTAAAAAAATTTAAAATTTTGAATTTTTGAAATTTTTTACGTTCATCAGGTAGAATCGAACGCGCTGATCATTTTTCATCATTGCAGTACATAACTTTTGAAAATGCATTCTCCGTTGGCTACAGCTGTTTAAAGCTTGAAGATCAAAGGCAAATGCCGACTAACCTTAATTTAATTCAAAAGGCGGTATTTTTTAAATTTTATACGTTTTTGTAATCAGGAGTCACCCAGCAACCTATCTTCAAAGTATTAAGAAAATTGGATGAGTTATTAACTTTATTTGGGCTGGGGGATATTGTGGAAAAGATTTGACGAAAAGAAAAGCAAATAAAGTTAACGACTCATCCAATTTTCTTAATACTTTGAAGATAGGTTGCTGGGTGACTCCTGATTACAAAAACGTAAAAAAATTGAAAAATTTAAAATTTAAAAAAATTTGATTTTGAATTTTTGAAATTTTTTACGTTCATCAGGTAGAATCGAACGCGCTGATCATTTTTCATCATTGCAGTAACTTTTGACAATGCATTCTCCGTTGGCTACAGCTGTTTAAGGCTTGAAGATCAAAGGTGCAGCTGTTTAAAGCTATGTACAGCTGTTTAAAGCTCGAAGATAGGTTGCTGGGTGACTCCTGATTACAAAAACGTAAAAAAATTTCAAAAATTTAAAATTTAAAAAAATTTAAAATTTTGAAATTTTGAAATTTTTTACGTTCATTAGGTAGAATCGAACGCGCTGATTGATCATTTTTCATCATTGCAGTAACTTTTGACAATGCATTCTCCGTTGGCTACAGCTGTTTAAGGCTTGAAGATCAAAGCTGCAGCTGTTTAAAGCTAGGTACAGCTGTTTAAAGCTCGAAGATAGGTTGCTGGGTGACTCCTGATTACAAAAACGTAAAAAATTTAAAATTTAAAAAATTTAAAATTTTGAATTTTTGAAATTTTTTACGTTCATCAGGTAGAGTCGAACGCGCTGATCATTTTTCATCATTGCAGCAACTTTTGACAATGCATTCTCCGTTGGCTACAGCTGTTTAAGGCTTGAAGATCAATGGTGCAGCTGTTTAAAGCTATGTACAGCTGTTTAAAGCTCGAAGATAGGTTGCTGGGTGACTCCTGATTACAAAAACTTAAAAAAATTTCAAAAATTTAAAATTTTGAATTTTTGAAATTTGTTACGTTTATTAGGTAGAATCGAACACGCTGATCATTTTTCATCATTGCAGTATATAACTTCTGAAAATGCATCCTTCGTTCACTACACCTGTTTAAAGTTTGAAGATCAAAGGAAAATACGGAGGTGACTAAAACCAGGATCGGGATCAGGATCAGGATCCATTTCAGGGTCAGGATCAGGATCGGGTGACTAAAAACAGGATCCATTTCAGGATCGGCTAAAAACTTCAGGATCGGGTTAGTAGTGGATCCTGATTTCAGGATCGGGTGTCTAAACACAGGATCCATTTCATGATCGGCTTGTAACTTCAGGATCAGCTTCAGGATCGGCTTATAAGTTCAGGATTCGGCTTTGGCGCGGATCCTGAGTTCAGGATCGGGTGTCTAAAAACAGGATCCATTTCAGGATCGGCTTGTAACTTCAGGATCGGCTTATAAGTACAGCATTCGGCTTAGGGGCGGATCCTGAGTTGAGGATCGGATGTCTAAAAACAGGATCCATTTCAGGATCGGCTTGTAACTTCAGGATCGGCTTAAGCCGATCCTGAAATGGATCCTGTTTTTATACACCCGATCCTGAACTCAGGATCCACTACTAACCCTATCCTGAAGTTTTTAGCCGATCCTGAAGCTGATCCTGAAGTTACAAGCCGATCCTGAAATGGATCCTGTTTTTAGACACCCGATCCTGAAATCATGATCCACTACTAACCCGATCCTGATCCTGATCCTGAAATGGATCCTGATCCTGCTCCTGATCCCGATCCTGGTTTTAGTCACCTCCGGAAAAGACCGCCTTTTGAATTAAATTAAGGTTAGGCGGCATTTGCCTTTGATCTTCAAGCTTTAAACAGCTGTAGCCAACGGAAAATGCATTTTCAAAAGTTACTGCAATGATGAAAAATGATCAGCGCGTTTGATTCTACCTGGCTGGTCCAATGCAAATACTGCGCCTCACCCAGCTGAGCAAAGTGCAACGTCTGCAAAATCTTGTAATGGGATCAGGAGTTTTGCCTATGAGGCTTCTGCTTAGTTGGTTCGTTACAATAAATCCCAGATTTATGTTTTGTCAACGTTGAATCTTGAGGCATTGAGCTCGTGACAGCGACATAGCTTTTCACCTCTGAGGAATTAATTAGATTAATGAAACAGACAATTATTTTATGAAACAATGCAGTAAATTTGCGCTTTAGTGGTCCAGTCAAAATGACAAGTATATAATATATATATATATATATATATATATATATATATATATATATATATATATATATATATATAAGTATATAATATATATATATATATATATATAAACAGTGTAAACGCAAAACTGCGATGATTGTAATGGCTTTACGAAGACTGTCCAGGATTTGCAGGATAAGATTGTTATTAGAAGTTATTGGAAAAGACGCAGCGCAAATCAATTTCAATTATTCCACTCTGCCTTTCTCCTACTTTGCTGTTTCTCCTGCAAATTGACCTACATAGATTACCATAGGGCCAGGATCGGGTTCTAGAATTTATTTGACATGGCTTAGGTAATAAATATAGCTTTAGTTGCAGGGCTGAGAATATAAAGGCAAAACTATGTTAGGAATTTAGGTAAAAGCGTAAATATTCTGTGCATATACATGACGTGAACATATACCTTTATAGAACTGACGTGCGTAATCACAAACTTATCCTCAATATGGAGTAAAGAACTGTGTTTTGTATCCCGATGTTACTATTCTGGTTTCATTTTCTCTGTAATTTAAGCACTAAGCTGGACAGTCTTAATGTTGAGAAATGTCAATGCAGCTGTAATGTCTCACAAGTTTGTGTTAAGAAAAAATTTTGAAAGAATAAAATAAAGATTCGTGACAATTAGTTTGAATATTATGTGATTATATACTGATGATAATTAAGTATCTAGAATGATGTAGTCACGTTTATCTTTGCTACAATGTTTTATGCTTTCAGAGTCTCAATCAGCAAAACATTTTTCAACTAAAGGTGGAGCCCCAGGAACTCTGTCTGTTTTTCTCGTTGGGGTACGAAGTTATGCCCACAAAGAAAGTTTTGAAAGTTGTTTAGACGGGTTGAATGTCAAGACCAGGCCAAGGGAAGGTTTGGAACTGGAACTGGTTCATGTTATATAACTTTAACTAATTAACACGGATCAATTGAACTTTATCCCCCCCCCCCCCCCAGAACAGAACCCCAATTGAACTTTATCCCCCCAAAATTAAAACCTGCCTAAAAGGACTAATTCAATGTCAGATTGTGCTTTATTAGTATTATTGTTACGAAATTTAACTTAAAAGAAATACGTATATACTATATTCTAAATTCTTTTGTTATCTCAGTATAAGCTAAAGTTGTAAGCTTAAAATGCAACCCCTATAAGCAACTTTTCAGCACAATCAAGGACAAAAATGTATCTTTTCAGGATAGCCCCCAGGCCCACATTCCGCAAAACTTGACCAAATGAGCTGCAATTTGGTATGGTATGTTTTCGACCACGCTAAGTTAAAATATCGAAAAATTTTATATTTTGCGAAATTAGATTTTTTTGATTCGAAGGGGGAACCAAGGGAAAATGAAATGTCTTCGATTTTGCTGACAAGTTGTATATATATATATGGGGTTTCGGGGTCGCAGAACACGAGTCTGAAGTTTGTTTTCGATTCAGCTTTTCGCTAAACCAGTATAAGCTTACATCTTAAGCTTACAACTTTAGCTCATACGGAGCTAACGAAAAGCTGAATTGAAAAATGGAATTCAGATTCATGTTCTGCGTCCACGAAAACCTATATACATCTTTTCAGCACTTATTTTGATTACTGACTGAACTTTATCCACCCAAACTAGTTGGGGGGATAAAGTTCAATTGATCCGTTAACTCGCTGCGCGAAAGTCATTAGAGGGGATGCGTTAATAAATTTGACATGAGATATATAAGCGAGTAGTCAGTAAACAGTAATAAAAAATAATGAGCCAATAAATTAACTACGGTAAAGCGGTACTACCTCAGACATTTGGTCTTTGTATGAAGCATTTTACAGACTTTATTTTATTAATGATTTATGAATCATTTACAGACTGAATTAAATTTATGGGGAGAGAAATGCAAAGGTCATTAAGAGGTAACCTCTCTTTATTTTCGTTCTGCAGTCGATTATGTTGCGTTAGGGCTACTGTTGCGTTAGGACTCCCTTTAAAGTCCCATCTGTTAACTGGTCAGTTTTGGAAGGTGTTGCGTTAGGGCGTCCCTATGTTGCGTTAGGGCGCCCCTATGTTGTGTTAGGGCCTTGTGGAAAGTTAAAGAAAAGAAGCGTTGCGTTAGGGTGTCCTTGTGTTGTTTTAGGGCGCCCGAGTACACAGTTTAACAGTGAAGACAAAATTGCATTACAATTCCTACTACAAGTGCATTTAAAAGTAAAATTAAATGAAATGTCAAAAATAAGATGTATCTGCTAAAACTAATAATGTTTCTGATAAGACAAATTGGAAGACGAGTTATATACGGCTGTACTACTTTGACAATTCATACTTAAGGGGGAGTTTTGCAATGGTCCGATTTTTACATATTTTTAGTACAAAGCGCACAGCAGCACAATTGTTCCTCAAAGTGGACTCCGACTCCGCATGCTAGGACGCTTTAATATTAATACTTTGTACAAGTGTGTAACGCGGACAGTTACACTAAGACTTTTGTGTAAGGTCAGATAACAGAGCTTGATGAATTGTAACATTATTGACATTCGCTCGTTTGCAGCAAATAAGATTAAGTTTGTGATTAACTTCAGTTTAATTTATGTTTACGATTAACTTTGGAATAGATAAACTCAAGATTACCTTAATCTTCATTGCACCAAATCAGATTAAGAAAAGTTTAACTAATCTTGGGTTAATCTGAAGTTAATCTATATTTAAACTATTTCTCACGTGAATGCGTTTTAGCCAATGAAATACAGTAACGTGATAGCAACCGACCAATAGCAATGTAATGTGGGTAATAGCGTCCCCGCTATCACCCCCTTTCCAAGTCCCTTGCAATTCCTAACTTTCATAGTTTTCCCTAAAATTCCTTAAAACTCCCCCAAATTCCCCGTAAATATTATGTTAATTGTAATTATTGGGAAGCCCGATGATTATGTGTTATTTTGTATGTAAAAATCCCTTTTAAATAATGTGCAGTGCTAATCTTTTGCTCATATTCCAAAAAATTGTGTAAAAACCTTTAAATTCTCTATTTCGCGAGCGTAAACATAACATTGCAATTATTGTTGGCTTAGCAAAGATAGACCCTCCCGTTCCCAACGCATAACAAAATTCCCCTTTAACGCTTACGTCACCCTTCAGTCAGTTGGGAGTTTTTCAAGTTCGCTTCGCGCACGGTCGGGTTTTCAAAGTTGGGGCCCCCGTCTCTCGCAGTTTCTACACCTAAGAGTAAGTTCGTGTCTTTTCCTTTTATTTAAAAATTAACCTAAATTTTCTTGTGTTAACCCCCTACTTTATCCTTAATCCCTTTTCGCTTCATTTTCTATTAACTCCTAACTCTCCCTTCTCCTTCCCTTTCCTAATTTTCGGAGTTGCCCCCGTCCCCCCGGGTCTATGTTTACTAATTAATTCTCCTCCCCCATTTTGGTTGGTTCCCCTCCTTTCCCTTATTGATTGCTGGTTTCCTCCCCCATTTATTTATCACCCCCTTCGTATTGTCGTTATTGTCTATTTTTGCGGGTAGCCCGCTGTTTGCTTGTCCCCCTCTGGGTAGCCCAGACGGGTTTCACTGTATTAATTCCCTTGTTTGTCCCCCATTAAATTATTCAGTTGTCGTTCGCTAATTTAACTTAAGTTTGTTTACTTGTTAATTTTAACTAAAACTGATCTCGTCTAATAGCTAGGTAGCGCTCTGGGAATAGCCCGGAGCCCGTCCATTATTGAGCTTAATTTTTGTGTGTTCGCGCGTGTCTCCCCGTTTCTGTCTGGCGCCCTGTTGGCGTCCCCAAAAATTGGCTATCCCCCCCGGGGCAAGGCAAGGCTTGTCTTTGGCGAGGCAAGTCGGTGGGAAGAGCCGCCTGGACTAAAGATCTCCACCCGCAGTCGTCGGTCAGCGTTCTTTGCGCGCAGTTCCACGTAAAATTTGGTGTGTGAGCTCTGCGGTTAAATTCCCGGCTCCTCGCATGTTTTACAGCAACAAACCACTTTTAATCTAATTTTTATCCCCACGATGCGTCGGTTCACACGAATTAGTTTAACATCCGATTATCGGCAACTCGAAGTGCAAAGCATACACTATCCCTTTGTCACACATAAATGTCGTAATGTAAATAGTTGCATTCGGAATTGCAATTTTATCATTTCCTAGTATGTAATAGCATTTATCAATCGCCTATTACTTAATTCTTCGCCTTTCTTCGGAAATCAAGTTCCAAATCAAACGTCTCAATTCATGTCGAATTTTAACATGCATGCTGTCTTTTGAACTAAATATAAAATTGCAAATAATGATAAACAACTGGCGTTCTGTTTAATCGGAAAATAATATAAAGATAATCCTGACCTTATTTGGTGCAACGGTCGATAAAAGATTAACTTCAGATCAACTTAAACTCCATTTAATCTGGAGTTTAACTGGAGATTAGCTGACGATTAAGATAATTTGATGTTTAACTTATTTAGTGCAATCCCCTAATTGTTTGTCAGCAGACATGTGCAGGAGGGGAAGTTCTGGGGGGGGGGTAAAGGGCGGCCGAAGGCGATACAAGGCCCCGGCACAACTCTACTCGAGGGCTGTTTACCATTACGATAGGTAGTCTACGCATGCGTAAATGCGTGTATTATTAGCTACTCGAGAACTTGAAGCTCAAGTTCTCTGGTCAGTTTTGACCAGAGAACTTGCAGGCTGCTAGAGACTTGCAACTCGAGAACTTGCAGCTTGAGAACTTGAGAAATTTTATGCAACACTTGAGATGTCAAGTCTCGAGTACTTGAGGCCTCAAGTTGCGGATTCCGCAACTTGAGAAGTTTTATGAAACTGGCCCCTGATAGCCCTAACGCAACAGAAGGGCGCCCTAACGCAACAGTAGCCCTAACGCAACAAAATTAAAATGAACGAAGGTCAAAGGCGCCCGAACGCAACTTTACCCTGCAGTCAGTGTTCAACTGTCCAGTTGGGTGGCACTTGAAGTTTAATCAAGTGTAAACAGAGTCATTACATTAGTTCCTCCCCACAAAATTTGCAGACGCCTTTTTAGCCAAAAAGCGTTTTCTCTCTATTTTTTAAGTTTTTTGTCCGCCCCCAAGAATGACGTTAATTTCCTAGAAAGTTATGGTTGTTTTGGGTCAAAAAAGCCCGAGTGTTATGGCAAAATTTTGACTTGACTTGACTTGACTGGACTTTGACTTGAAGCCCTTCAAGTCAAAGTAGACCAGCGTTCTACTTTGACTTGAAAACTTGAAAATTCAGCCAATCAGATTTGGACAAGCCTACACCAAAAGACACAGTCAATTTGTGCCTTCATCTAAAGAATAAGGGAATGATACTCTACAAACCGCTTCCGTTGATACAATTGGAAAATTGGCCTGACATGGAACTTCCTCTTCCTCCGATTTCTTTTCCTTCTGGCATACAAGACACCAGCAATCGCGAGTTGTTGTTGAGCAGCATCGATCGAGATCATGCCATCATTACATACCTAACCAGTGGTAATTAAACATGCGCACGAGGAGCACATTCAGTTGATTACTTTAATTGAAAAAAATAATTTGAAATGAAATATGAAAGCTTCAATTGTAAAAAATAAATTTTTAATAAGTCTTTAATAAAAATAAATTTTTGTTTAGCAGATTTTTCTCGAAACCTGCCGCTTTTAACTTAGCAGTAGAATCCTGAAAAATCGTTTTAAATGCTTTATTAATTGCATAAACTAAAGTTTTTATTTGCTAAGTGCTCATCTTTAATTTCAAAAAATTTGGAGCAAAATTTTGGAAGGAACTTAAATCACAACGATTACGACTCTGATTGGTCAAATTCGTATGTGGGCGGAGCATTGTGACTTCTATTGTAAATGCTCTCGCGTGCTTTGACTTGACTTAACTTGACTTTGACTTTAATTACTTGACGTGACGTGACTTGACTTGACGTGACTTGACTTGATGGCTGTGAACTAGGCTTTAAAGTGGTGTGAACCCAGCGACCTGTATCCCTTCCCCCTGTCAGGGGGTCGAAGTTTACATTTAAAGGGGGAGGGGGGTCTACTGGGTCATTGGAAATTGGGGCTTCACACATGAAAGCTACTTGGCTAAGATTCCTTATTCGAATAGGAACACCTATATGCTGGATCTGAATGTCCATTAGTTTTGGTCTACTACCTATCTATGGGACTGGGAACACAATGATCGAGGTGGGCTCTGACAGTGTCGTAAACACAGATTCGGTCGAAGTTTACATTTAAAGGGGGAGGGGGGTCTACTGGGTCATTGGAAATTGGGGCTTCACACATGAAAGCTACTTGGCTAAGATTCCTTATTCGAATAGGAACACCTATATGCTGGATCTGAATGTCCATTAGTTTTGGTCTACTACCTATCTGGGACTGGGAACACAATGATCGAGGTGGGCTCTGACAGTGTCGTAAACACAGATTCAGGCGCTTTTACAGAAAGGCTTAAGGTGGTGATTCCTTTTGGGCACATATTGTTGGTTGGCGACGTAAATCAACATGAAATTTGATGAAACTTTCCGAAATTAGTTCTTTTAGCGTTCTAACACCCTCCGCGCAATCCTGATTCAAAAATTCGAGATTTCAGGTCAGAGTGGTTTTTCCAAATTTCTGAACGTTTGACAGCTGCTATACAGTTATGACTATAGTCATTCGAAAGATCTCATTGAGCTTCATACTTTTGCTTTTTAAAGCAAGTTTCTAACTTTTCTCTACCGTGAGATATAACCGATTTTCTTGTTTTGGCGTCGAAAACTTATCTTTGCAGAAATCAAATAATTTAACTACGCAAACCGTAAAATCAAACTAAGGGCGTCGATCTGAAGGTCTCATAGGGACAAATAATCCGGCGCATGATCGTCTTCCAACTGCTATCCTGTAGACTGCTATCATAAAAAATGTAGTTTTTGCAAAACCACGACCAATTTTTTCCAAAGATTGTGGAGCATTCACCATGCAAGGTGGAGGGCTGCTACTGAACAAATGCGTTCTTCACAAATATACCCAGGGACGATTTTTTAGTTGAACCGATTGCTGCTTTCTAGCTAAAGTAATCGCTTGACAAATTTGGAAAATGTAGGCAAAGTACAGGTTACGCACACATTTCAGCTTATTTCTCTACAACGAAGAGCTATTTCACAATAAATAAAAAATCGTCCCCAGCTATTTGATGGAGGTATCGAATGATATAACCGGTGTGTCGCGAAAAAATTTACTTGAGTCTACAAAAATTCTGGAAAATTATACTTCTTCTAAAATGTGTTAAAAATATTTTAGAAAAGCAACATTAGTTTCATGGTATGCGTTAAAAAGAGAAAATGTCAAGCAACATTTTGATATAAAAATGGCTTCTTAACTCTAAGTAATGAATGAGTAATAATGGTGCAAACTTTCTTATAATTGGAAGTGATAGTAAATGGGGGGCGGCCGGTGGGTCTGGAGCGGCGACAGCGTGTTTGGGGACAGCGCAGAATAATGTCGGCCACTGACCAAACGAGTGCCGCAGCGGGCGGAAACGTCGCGAAAGGCGGATCTTGCGCCTTGAGTGTACGGGCGACGCGATACCCGCCCGACTAAAACTAAATGGACGGGAGTGTAGGGGGGGCCCGCACCGGCAGGATGCAGAAGGGTGATGTGTTTACATTCAGAATCTACATGATAAATAATGCAAAACACAGACAAGCTTCTGCACACTGTGTACGCATGCAAGTTTATTAACCGAGCAAATTTAAAGGGGAAATATGGAGAGTAATGGTGTGGGAATCACCACATTAAGTGGGGGACTACGAATTTTACAGCAAGTTTGATATTATTAAAGCTAGCTAGTCTTCTCCCACATAATAGTATGATATAGGTTTGATGCTAAAGAGTTTAAAGTTAG
The DNA here is from genome assembly GCA_030248195.1 of Trissonchulus latispiculum. Taxonomy (NCBI): domain Eukaryota; kingdom Metazoa; phylum Nematoda; class Enoplea; order Enoplida; family Ironidae; genus Trissonchulus; species Trissonchulus latispiculum. Next base: position 27,835 of record JASAND010024208.1, read on the forward strand.
AAAGAATTATACGTTGCCTAGCGTCCTGTGGAGCATTCGCATGTTGGTGTTGACGGTCCGAAACTCGATGTCACAGGGATAATTTTGCCTCGTGAAAACTCCCCCCCCCCGGAAAAATTTCCCTAGGGAATTATTTCGCCCCGGAAAATTTTCACTAGAGGTTGTTGTAATTATTCTGCTGGGTGTATTCATTGTTTCTTCAACTTTACAGCGTTGTTTCGTGCTTTAATTTTATGCTAAGTAATTAATTTGATATTTTATTATTAGCTGTTCTTTTCCAATCTTTAGCAGTGCATATAAATTAGAAAAAGTTTAAAATCAATGTAATTAAAATTTATTTTAATCCATTCAGTTAGTGTATGCTGCAGTTTCAACTATCATTTTGGATCTTAGGGCCTATTTCTTTAAAGATTGAAATGGTCGGATTAAACGGATTAAAAATCAGCCAGATTAAAATGTTCACGGCTGTTTCTTTAATGCAGGATTATATGGATTAAACGAATTAAAATAAACTCGTTTAATCCGACCTTTTCTAATCCTCGGATCACATTGGTGTCATATCTTATGTGTCTTGTCTTTTGTCTTATGTTTTGTCACTTTTAATTTTTATTTCAGCTTTTGTGGTATATTTGCCTGTACAGGGTGTTCTGTCACTTTTGTTCATTGGTTCTCACGATTAGTTGATAATAAATACACGATTTGTTCCATTTACTTACTTTAAATGACTATTTTTTATGTTATTTAAGCGGGCACAACTTTCCCTTATCTCTATTTCACACTGGTATCCTATGTGATCAAGTTCACATTTTGATGAAATTTTCCAAAAACACATATTTTGGCTTTCTAGATAGCACCCACCGCGCAATTTCGTTTCAAAACTTCGACATTTCGTTCAGGGCAGTTTTTTCCAATTTTTGACAGTATGACAGCAGGTGCACAGTTATAACTAAATTCATTCGAAGGATCTCGTTCTACCTAGCTTCTAGGTAGAATGTGAGGAGGTCCTTGATGGACGTTTGACTGTTTTGGCAATTCAACTTGTGAGCTTATAGATCTGCAGGAGGCGGAATGCCTTTCTTCAGAGGAGGCGAAATCCGCGGAGGTTTGCCTTTCTTCAGAATTGGCATAACCACGGCATGTCTCCATGAGGTTGGGATCTGCTTAACGTCCAGCTGAAGCTGGCTAGACGGAGGAGAGCTTGAAAGCCAAGCTAGTATAGCTCATGTAGCATGTCCGGCAGAGCCCCATCGGCTCCAGCTGGCTTTCTTTCTGTATATAGGAAATGGCTGCGTGGAGTTGCTGTTCCGTGATCGGTTGACAGCAGGCACAGTTGAATTCATTTTGAAGTCGGCGGGAGTTCACTATATGTGCCTGATTCTACTTTTGTCAGTTTTTCCGACTGACGATCTGCTGACGCTGAAGTATTGCTTAGGCAGTTTGCCTTACGTCTATCCGTAACACAAGTCTCCCCATTAGTAGTTAGTGCAACACCTTCGGACTTGGTTGCTGTTTCTTTGACTCCCTCTCATATTTCTTCGGTCCACCGGAGTTTGGAGTCTCATCAGCTGTTCTGATAGCGCCAGCAAGCATCCAGTCAGCAAGATGGCAATTATAAGACGAAAAAAGTCTATAGTTTGAATTTCTTTATCCAGAACTTTCCGGAACATCTGCCGGCTGATCATGGTCTAGCTCCCATGGACCGGGATCAACTGTATAAGGAAGGACCTGTCTGATCGCTGTGACAAGCCGGCTCCCCACTAGTGGGCCTTACTGACCGATGAGTCTGCCGCGAGTCCGGTCCTTCCGGACGATAGTATATCCTGATGTGATTCTATGTGATGTGATAGTATATTCTATGTGATTCTTGAAGTCTGGTTTCCTGGAGGAGAACGACATCGACTGTCGTGCCTTTAGTCTGACTGTTGATTAGGAATTTTTACAATTCTAGGCGCCGTTGTTTGATGCTGCTGCAGTTCCACTGTAGGATGGACAGGCCAGGTGGGGCGTTGGGCTTGGGAGGCCTGGCTAACCGGATGGATTACTGGGGCAGGTGTCGTGACGGGAGACGTTGTAGTACCAGCAGAGTTGGGTTTGTGTGGGAGAGGGGGTACCTGAACCGTTGTGAGAGGCAGCAGATAAGGTAGGAGTTGATGCCGGTATAGTGGGTTGATGGTTGGCTGTGGTTGGGGATGGGGGACCTGCAATGCGTCACAGTTATCACAGATCCAGACAGCTTGAGTAAGCATTGTCTTTATTTGATTTAAGGTGGTGCTTGCATTATCGGGATTATAGATGTAAAATTTGGACCGATTGCTCAATTTTAATGAACTCCCTCCTGAAGCTACTTTTGATGGCGGGGCATGCTTAGACAAAATTTCGGCAACAGAAACCACGTGTTTGGCTAGCTACCATTACGGCTTAAAAAGTGGACATTTGGCGAAAGCTTTGTATGACAAATGCAAATCCACCAGGTAAAAGAGCATAAAAAGAGCTTTACAACGATATGCATATCTCTTCTGAACGTGGGTTCTATCAAAAGTTACAGGCAGTTGAATATGTGGCAAAGTTACGTTGACCATTATCATTTCATATGACAAAGTAAAAACTAGTCGTTCGAAAATAAGTTCTACTGGATATATCATGATGCTTTTGTGTTGGATTTGTTTATTATTTTATGAAATACATTATACAACTTATTAAAATCAAAATATGTGCGCAAAGTAGAAGCGATTAGTTCGAAATTTTCCAAATTAATTTTCTCATTAATGCTTCAACCAAAGTTGCTCAAATTTTGCATGTACGTTTATTTCAGAGGCACGCAGGGGCAATTTTTTAGGTTTTGCTGAAGTCGGATATTCCGTGAAATATTGACATTCAAAATTTTTGAACACGAATAAAATGCTCAACATTACGTAAATCGAGAAACTGAAAAAATTGCCCCTACGTTAGGTTTATTTATACAATTGTGCAAAATTTGAGCTTATTTCATTCAGCCGTTAATGAATGACACCGTTTTGAAAATTTAAACTTATCCCTTTCGTGTAGGTTGCAAGCCAAGCATTGGATTCTTCAAATTCTAAATATTGCTATTATCTAACACCAGCGGGTCTTTTCCAGATTACCCCCCCCCACCACTCAAAGTTCTTAAAACTCGACCAAATGAGCTGAAATTTAGTGTGAGTATGTTTTCGACCATGCTGAGTTCAAATATCGCAAAATTTTTTGATTTCGCGAAATTAGATTTTTTCGATTTCTAAGGGGGGACCAAGGGTAACCGAAAAATTTTTTGTCTTCGATTTTGCTGAAAAGTTCCATATAGGGGTTTTCTTAGCCGCAGAACACGAATCTGAAGTCCGTTTTTGATTCAGCTTTTCCTTAGCTTGATATAAGCTAAAGTTGTAAGCTTAAGTTGTAAGCTTGTGCTGAACTAACGAAAAGCTGAATCCAAAAACGGACTTCAGATTCGTGTTCTGCGACCCAGAAAACCCCTATATACAACTTTTCAGCAAAATCGAAGACAAAAAATTTTTCGGTACCCTTGGTCCCCCCTTAGAAATCGAAAAAAATCGAATTTCGCGAAATCGAAAAATTTTGCGATATGTGAACTCAGCATGGTCGAAAACATACCCACACCAAATTTCAGCTCATTTGGTCGAGTTTTAAGAACTTTGAGTGGTGGGGGGGTAATCTGGAAAAGACCCACACCAGCTACCATTGCTGAAAGTTTGAAATAGATTGGTTGAAAACTGAACTCAGGAGAACCGTTTCCGGTAATGCAAGCGCCCCCTTAAGGTCAGATCTGCGCAATGACGGTGGAACCAGAAACCACAACATGTGCACGATACGCTCCAGTGGTGCCACGGCATATTCAGTTTACATTTGCCACACGGACATTGAGGGGTTGGCTTTGGGGGGCATCGGATTTGGGTGGATATTTCCGGCCATTAGGAGAAATAGAAGGGCGATGATTGGAAAAAGTTCGTAGTATAGGCTGCCCTTCATTTGCCCTTGAGTGGTGCTTGGCCGGATGAGCACCACCCATCACCAGAAACCTGGCACTGACCAGAGAGGTGGGTTTGGGCAGGCCGCTTGGGACCTTGGCTGTTCTCAGAGTTCTCAGGTCTGTTTGTGTTTGTGTTTGTGCCGCGATGGCCGAGTGGTAAGGTGTTCGACTAAAGATCTTACGGTCCTAGGTTCGAACCCCCGCTGCCACAAGACATTCGCAAATCCCCTTGAGCAAGGGACTAAGCACATATCGGTTCGCCGTGGGCTTCAGCCAACCCAGCTGTCTATCCTTAACTGGTCGGTAAATGGGTACCACTGCGGTGGGAAGGTAACAGGAGTCTGTGTTCTGGCGTAATGCCTGATGAAGGGCTGGCCCCCCTTCCACAGATGTAGTCAACATTAGAGTTGTCGCTCCTGGCTTCGGGCTGTGAATTCGGAGATAAGCATCGGCACCCTATAACCTTCTGTAGGTTGGAGTTCTTTCCAGGGGGGGGGTCACTTTACCTCAGGTCTGTTGCAATTGGACCTGGACGTGAGTCAATTTCTTTAGTGTTTTTCAATCAACTATACTTGAAATATATGATAAAGCAATACTTTAGGATTAGATCTCAACATATATGTTGTTTAGTTCTTTCTTCAGACTTAAAGACATATCAATATCTCCCCCTGAAGTTTCTTTAGCGGCAATAGCCATACCATTAGAGGAAGAGTGATAAGGAGCAGAAAACAGATGGTTGATGCTGTTTTCTGACCAAAACTTCGCAAATTCGTTTCGGTCTTCGCTGAGGGATCCGTTGAACTATTTTCTACACAACCATCTTTGGAGAAGTCCTATTTTTCTTCTCCAGGGAATGTGTTATTTATAGTTAGTTAAAGTTGATTTCACCAAAGGGAATCACAACCCTAAATGATTTTTAAAAAATCGCTACAAGCTGTATTGTGTTTTAGCCAAACTTGTTGAAGGACCTGCCCTCCTTCTGTTCCATGAGACGTGTTTAATCGAGCGAGAAGAAAGCCTAGGGTACCACCTTCTTTGTTTTCAGTTCGTGTTTCTATAGGAACCATTGTATTTTCTATCATCGATATTACTAAACTCGATGTTTCATAACTCCGTGATTAATAGAGGATAGTCTGATATTGATAATGTCAAGGCAGCTGTCTTTTCTCACTGAGTTACGAATAAATTGTTTGAAAAGAAAATATAAGTTCGTGACAAAGCTATTATTTGTTTCATAAATTTTGAGAGGACTGATGTTAATTATACATCTTAAATAATTATAGTCACGTAGTCATTTATTGTGTCAGAATTTTGTTCAGTAAAAATTCAACTAAATGCGAATCCCAGGAACTGAGTACATCTTTGTAAATTGGCTCATCCTTAAACATTTTTCATATAAATCGTGACAGGAAGCTGCCGTGCGGAAACTTCCTTTTACTGGCATAAAATAATTATAGCTTTAGCTTATATAGTTTTGACTGTAAGAAATCCAATCTGTTAAAACAGTATGTATACTGTTTCAGCTAGAGTCTGACAGGTAATTTATCTTATTTAGTTGACATTTCATAAGTTGTTTCATAAGTTTTCCAAAGTCAAAGTTGGTTCAGTTTACTGGCTTTCACGAGTTGCTGGGACCAGCAATGAAAGATGATTAAAGATTAAGGAAGCGGGAGTTCTTCGCCTTTACTTGCAAAGAAGAATGAAGTCTCTTAGGGTTTGACCAGATTAGTTTTTTGTTATCCATCCAATTTTTCTCATGCACCGCACAAATTTTTTTATTAGAACCAGTACGTATATGTAGTTTTATTGTTACCTCTAACCATTTTTCAAATTTCAACAGCAATTTCTTTAATTATTCATACATGATTCTTCAAAATCTAGCAGCAAAACTAAATTTTGCTGACATTTTTGCTAAAGCATATGTATAGTAATTGGAAATGATAAATCTGCTGAGTTCATTGCTCACAAAGTTATCTTCAAATTTCTTCGTTGACTAAGACAAAAAAGGCAATTTTAACAAAGCAACGCTAAGAGCTTTGTTATTGTTTGGCTTGTACTCGACCTTATAGATAAATCCAATCCCTGATGAGCACTTTTTCCATATCCTTGTAGTTGGGGTTAGTAGCTATAGTAGGTAGAGCAGAGCTGGAAGTTGGTCACGGGTACCCGCGGGTCGAGTAGGGTGCGGGTCAACAAGAGTGAACCGCGGGTCAAAGGTGGATAAAAAGTGTGTCAGTCCAGGTTCCAAAATCCACATTTTAACACAAAAAACTTCAATACGTTTTCGGCTTCGCCGAATTCTAGTATTGTCTGCTGTTTGTTTTTCCGTAAGATCTAGTCAAAATTATTACAGCTTCCGCAAAATGATGCCACTATTTTGAAAAAATGACGATTGACATCTAGCATAGCAATGATTTTTGTAAACAGTAGATACATAACAAAATGTACAAATTAGAATGTAAGAACCGTCCGCAAGATTTTTGGGTGTGGGTAAAAACCAGCCCCAGCCCCAGCCCCAGCCCCAGCCTCGCACCAGCCTAAGAAAAACCAGCCCCTTCTCTCGCTGACCACTGTACACTTTAAACTCAGGACTTTAACACATAGTTATGCATATGCATGTAGACAGTATATAAGGGTATGCGCTGTCCATATGTGTTAATTGTGCCTTATATACAGTCATATAAAATATATAGGTGTATTGCACGTTATATCTATATTAATTTGTACAATCAGGGAGGGGAAAGGAATTTAGTCACCATTGAGAGAAATTAAAGAATAGAAATTAAAGTGAAGTTAATTGTTAAAAGTACGGAGTAATTCTGATCACAAACTTTGTAATACACGCACAACATCATTTCCTGTCATTTTAATTATTTTAGTTTATATATAGGTTATATATTTGAACTTTCTCTAAAAATTCTAAACTCCAAAACCCTCAGTCTGCATCTAAAGGTTAAAATTAAATTAAGTTGAATTTATTTATTATTTGTGAAGTTAAATCTGACGGTATATACACATTTTTGGAATTTTTTAAATTCCATGTTAAAGATTACATAAATATCGCTTTGAACGCACCCCAGAATAATTTCAGTCTCACATTAAGCTTTATTTCCACACCTTTCAAAAGTTTAATTGCTAAGCTTTTTAATTTTGAACTTCCCAAACTATATTCCTTTACATCAGAACGATTTCAAAACACTATGGGTACTTGTAACAATTAACTTTAAACATTTTAATTTCTATTCTTTAAGTTCTCTAATGAATGGTGACTAAATTCCTTTCCCCTCCCTGATTGTACAAATTCATATAGATATAATGTGCAAAACACCTATATATTTTATATGACTGTATATAAGGCACAATTAACACATATGGACAGCGCATACACTTATATACTGTCTACATGCATATGCGTAATTATATATGTGTTAAAGTCCCTAGTTTAAAGTGTACAGTGGTCAGCGAGAGAAGGGGCTGGTTTTTCTTAGGCTGGTGCGAGGCTGGGGCTGGGGCTGGGGCTGGGGCTGGTTTTTACCCACACCCAGATTTTTCCCTTAATTTCAGTAAATTTTTAGACATCCTAAATTAGACAGTTACGACTGCCTGCTAATTCTGCTCCCGAAAAATTTTCGTAATTGTGCTCTAATTTTTGTTTTTCTTTCATTTATTTTTATTTCCAAAATTATATGAGATTCCAGGCTGTTGTACATTTTACGGGGACAGAAACCCCTGCAGTACGTTAATTGCCCTTTTCCGTTAAGTCAAAACTCAGAGACAATGGAGTGCTGAGAATGGAAATGTCAAATACAATGACCTCAACTACTGTCACCATAAAATGACTGGAAAAGTAAAATCTGTCCCCGCACACTAAATAGACTTTGTGAAAATGACATTTTAGTAATTACACTGAGAAACGAACGACATGCTTAACTTACACAAATCCTGTTTTTCAAGGAAGATGCACTAAAACTGTATATATAATAAAATCAAAACTTTGCATTACAAAATTTCCATTCAACTGAAAAAGTGACTGTTTCTCTGCATTCTGCATTATAAACCTTATATATTAATTAAGATTAAATAATTATTAAATAGAACTTCATTTTAAATATACAAACTTGTCAATAAATTGAAATTTAAGTGTTGAAAACTATTAACTTTACTTAACGAAAGTTTTAAATTCTCCTAAACTCCATTTAGTATGCGGGGACAGATTTTACTTGCCTATTCATTTTACGGGGACAGTTGAGGTCATTGTCTTTGACATTACCATTATAAGCTATCTATTGTCTCTGAGTTTCGACTGAAGGGGGGGCTACGAATTTCACTAAAAGTTCGATGTTGGAAAAGCTAGCTAGTCTTTTGCCACATAATAGTATTAGGTTTAGTGTAAAATAGTTTAAAGTTTGAAAGAATTCCATGCAGCGTAGCGTCCTGTGGAGCCATCAGAAGTAGGGTTGTCGGTCCAAATCTCGACATGACACGTTACACAAACTTCGCCTCGCCCTGATCGCTATGGGCAAGGTACGGCAGCCAAAATTTTCCAGAGATAGTTCTAACATATAGTGCTTTAATATCGTGTAAAATAATCTCTAGACCATTGTATTATTTTCTGTGCGATACAATAAAAGTACGAAAAATAGGGTGTTGCAGGTCTATACGGGTGGGGATTAACTAATGTCTAATGAGCTGTGGTTTACCAAATGAACCCAACTTTGCTCCAATTGATACTCCAAGTATCTGTCTTAACTTATGTAAAAATGACGTGATTTTGTTAACCCCTGCGTTCGCAGTGCTAGATTGCATTATCGATATTGTCTCTGTTATTGGTGCCATTTCGAAGATTTGAGTTAATTACTCCAAATACTTTAACAGAATCGGCTGAAACTTTGCGCATTACAAGCCAGTGAGTGTGCCAAGATGTGCCGAAAGCTAGGTCACTAAACCTCGCTTCAATGTTTAGAAATGCTAGATAGATTGATTTCTCAAAGTATGGATGGCGATCGCTCCAAAAAACTCTAAGACAGTCACTGAACTAAAGAAGTGTCATATCGAAAAACGGATTTCATATTCGGATTCAGCAGGTCAAATAATCCCTGTAAGCATTTTTTCGGAAAAATCGGAGACAAAAAATTTTTTGACCCCATTTTTACACCGCTTAGCTAGCTTTTCAGGCCTAAAAATAAGGGTAATTTCTTAACAAAAAGATTGCTAGCACACTAACCAGAAAACCAAAGCCCTCGAAACTCACAGACAGTTTGCCCCTATTAGAGCCTAATATTTGATAAAAAGCTGGGGTAGGCTAGGGGCTGTCAGTTTTATTAGATCGAAACGTCGCACGGTCACACCGCAACTTTTTGGTAAATTTCAAACTTTGAGCTGTTATAGCTGAAGAAGAAAGCAACGCTCGAAAGCCGGAATACTTTTAATGTTTAGTTCTAGTAACAGTTAACATTTGTGGCTGAAAGTTTCAGAATTGGTCAAACCGTTAATCCACCAGAGCTGAAATAAGCTTTTTGAAAAACCTCGCACCAAAATTTCGACTTTGGCGTAGTGCCAGAATCGATGTGTGTTAGATATAATAATGCCCACTACGGACTATTTTACCTTGATATGTTAGCTAATCATACGCCAAGAGGTAGGTCTCTCTGAAGAAGTTGGTCAAAACCGTTCGTAGCCCCCCCCCCCCCCTTAAGTGGAAAAGGGCAATTAACGCACTGCAGAGGTTTCTGCCCCGTAAAATGCACAACAGCCGATTCCAGATATTCAATTCAGTTGCTTTTCACTAAACTGCAGCCATGCTGAAATAGAAATAGTTAAACAGCTAAATATTTCCATTATTTTATTTTTGACCAAGATTTTGCCTTAGCGCATAATTAGCTGAAAGTGGGTTACGTGGGTCATGTAAATTTTGGCGGGTCACGGGTAAGGGGCAGGTGTGTAGGGTCAAGGGTACGCGGGCCACGGATCGGTGCGGGTCAAACAGTTTGACCCACTTCCAGCTCTGAGGTCGAGTTAGTAGTTATAGTTGGGTTGTAGACAGGTTATAAATAGTTGTAGCTATGAGGCGTTGCATAATTACACAACCATTCTTCCACTTTTGGGTTCCCCGGGCACTTTTCCTGACACCCACCTAAGTTTTTTCTTAGACCGAACTGTTCAGAGCTAGCGGACCACCACCAATTGGAAACGCATTTGAAATTTGCAATAGTATTTGACTTCTTATGGATGGAGAGACGGAAGATGACTTTTTACATTTCGGAAGCTCCGACTGCTGCTACTTCTTCGACCTGGGGATGGCTTTGGTCGATGAAAAGCTCAGTCGGTGGTGGTCTTAAATACTGGATGTATGCCAGCACAGCTAAGAAGCTTCTTTCTTACCCTGCAAGGTGATGCACTCTGGAGCTAGACTCGACTCCGAGTGCTCCAACCAGAACTGATCTAATGCTGAACCTGGCGATGGCTCCGAACAGCTTCACTTTTGTTCTTGGAACAATTAGCGACCAGTGTCTTTAATCCGGCCTGTTGCTCTTCGGTTTTGGAACGGCCAAGGAACAAAGCCTGGAAGTGACTCTATATTCTTAAACGTGACCGGTCTTGAAACGGCATTGGCATTGCAGGTCTTCAGACCAGGAGGTGGCCAGGGTCTTCTTTGTTCGAGCCGGAAGCGGCTTTGCAGTTTCCAACTCTAGCATTAGCAGTGTTTTATAGAGTCTGCTTTCTTCTCCCCTCATCGACTGAAAGATAAATATTGCGCCAAATGTTAGAGAGAGCAAAGAAAACATGTCATTTCAGCAGAAATCAGATAATGCATTACTACTTAAGGTGGTGATTCCTTTTGGTCACATATTGTTGGTTGGCGGCATAAATGAAGATGAAATTTGACGAAACTTTCCGAAATAAGTTCTTTTAGCGTTCTAACACCCTCCGCGCTAGCCCGTTTCAAAAATTCGAGATTTCCAGTCAGGGCGGTTTTTTCCAATTTCTGAAAGTTTGGCAGCAGCTACACAGTTATGAATATATTCATTCGAAAGATCTCATTGAGCTTCATATTTTTGCTTTTTAAAGCAACTTTCTATCTTTTCACTACCGTGAGATATAGCCGATTTTCTTGTTTTGGCGTCGAAAACTTGTCATTTTTGCAGAAATCAAATAATCCAATATTTCTTGAACTACGCAAGCCGTAAAATCAAACTAAGGGCATCGATATGAAGGTCTCACAGTGACAAATTATCCGACGCATGATCGTCTTCCAACTGCTATCCTGTAGGCTGCTATCATAAAAAATGTAGTTTTTGCAAAAACACGACCAATTTTTTTCCAAAGATTATGGAGCATTCACCATGCAAGCTGGAGGGCTGCTACTTACCTTAATACGTTCTGCACAAATATACCCAGGGACGATTTTTTAGTTGCCCCGATTGCTGCTTTCTAGCTAAAGTAATCGCTTGACAAATTTGGAAAAAGTAGGCAAAACACAGGTTACGCACACATTTCAGCTTATTTCTCTGCAACGAAGAGCGATTTCACAATAACTAAAAAATCGTCCCCAGCTATTTGATGGAGGTATCGAATGATATAACCGATGTCTCGCGAACAAATTTACTTGAGTCTGCAAAAATTCTGGAAAATTATACTTCTTCTAAAATGCGTTAAAAATATTTTAGAAAAGCAACATTAGTTTCATGGCATGCATTGAAAAGAGAAAATGTCAAGCTACATTTTGATATAAAAACGGCTTCTTAACTCCAAGTAATGAATGAGTAGTAATGGTGCAAACTTTATGTGACCAAAGGGAATCACCACCTTAAGCTACGCCAGTCGTAAAATTAAACTAAGATGTGAATTTGAATGTCTCACTGAGGCCAATTATCGGAGGCATAATCATACATTAACACGGAGCTTTTTAGTCTCTTTTTAGTGGCCCCGATTGCTGTATTCTAGCTAAAGTAGTCACTTGCCAAAGTTGAGAAAAGTAGGCAAGATCCAGGGGCCCGTTGCATAAAAATGATAAGTTATAAGTTAATTAGTTCATAAGTTCATAAGTTAATATGTCATATACAATAAGTAGAGGTGTTGCATAAAATTTTATTGTAATAAGCGATTATTTCATAAGCAGTTCTGAATTATAATAAGTGAAAAGTCATAAGTTCCACTGAAAATACTGGCTACTTATTACAATATGTTTCAGTTCTATGAAGAGCAATGCAGTTAGTTTCGGAGCAGTAAATGAAAAAGTATCACAAACTTTAAGAACACACGTTTTCACAAAAACTTTAGGACTAAAAATTGTGGTTATTAATGTAATTGTGTAAAATGCGCAGGCTATGTAATGACGGATCGTTGGCTTTGTCGGTTTCTCAGTCTTCAGAATTTTCTTTACGCAGTAACGGAATGTGGAATTTTCTTCGTTGATATTACACTATAGCTAAGTATTCCGTCTTGGCACTTCAAATACTTGCTGCTAATAAAGCAGAATAAACTGTAAATCTTGAAGGGAGACCACTTTGAGCATTTCTACCGATATTGCAACCGTTCAGAAAAGTCTAAATATCCGTTTTCTGCACATTTCTTGTAATAAAACTAATACAATAAAAATGCAATTTTCAGATTAAGTGACTTCCCCCGAAAGGCCGTATGCAAATGAGCAGCTAATTTGCATATTTTTCTTTACCACTATAAATAAGAGATTCTCTGTAAGCTAAACGCACACGCGCAAAAATTCAGGCGATTCAACTGATTGTGTATCTATATTTACCACCAAATTTTTTTCCGTTACTTGGTACACATATTTTGCCGTGTATGCACTTTTATCGGTTCTTTATATGTCTACTGAGCCTCAATCTGCTCCTTCATCAGGTCTCTCCGAGGAACGCATTCTCGAGATTATAAATTCAGCCATCTCTCAGAAACAATCCTTGCAATCTTTGCCTGCCCTTCCGCCGAGGCTTGAATCAAAAGGCCTCCAGCACCAAGCTGACACTTTGTTTGAAATCGACCGCCAGCTGCACCGCATTGCTACTGCCATTCAACTCGACTCCAATACAGTTGACGGTGATACGATCCTCGACGCGACCACCAAAGCGCAGAAGCTAATACAGGACCGGCAAAAGCTGCTACGCATTGCTGACCAAGGAGGCTGGACAGCTGTAAAAAAGTATCAAGGCGCGGTTGATCTAGGTGACGACCCAAGCGACTGTAGTAAGTCTGTTTTCTACTTTTTCTTTTCCTGGTATATCTCTCCTGTTGACAATTAGAACGTTTTCAATCTCTAATTTTTTTTTTATTTCTCCTTTACCTCTTTCTGTTCTCTTAAAGGTACATAATGTAAACTAGACATTATTTGTTCCAGAAAAGATTCAAAAAGCCCTTGACCAGTCTAAAGCCGAATCAACAGCCAGACAGACTCAACGCTATGTCCGGCCTTCCCCGTACGCATGGCCTCCACGGTTCCAAATGGCGCCTCGTTTCCTGCAAGAGACCGGCCCCCGGCCCCTTATGTCGGGCGCCTTCCCCCAAAAGATGGCGTTTAACAACCCGCGCCAGTTCCACCAGTGTAACGGCTGCGGGCGATACGGACACTGGCAACGCGAATGCCCATTCAGGAGCCAGTCTGAGCAACCGCATTCCTCCTCAAAGCAGTGATGCCTCACAACTCATTATCGAAGGTAAACGGTTTTTTCGTCACCTTAACAGTTCCGCAACTTTGACCATAAAGGGTAACTTGCGCAGAAACCTAGAGAATTGGAGGTTAATTACTTCGGACCCTTTCGTCCTTGATATGGTCAAAAATGGATTTAAAATACCTTTTAAAACTTCCCCCGTTTCTGCCTGTTTTCCAAATAATGCTTCGGCTATACAGGAAAAAGTTTTTGTCGCAGAAACAATTTCTGACCTGCTTAAAAATGGTTTTGTTAAAGAATTGACACACCCCCCCAAAATTATTAGCCCCCTGTCCGCAACTTTTTCAGGTGGCAAGAAGCGGTTCATTCTAGACTTGCGCTACTTAAACTCTCATACTTCCCCTCCAAAGTTTAAATTGGAAGATATCCGTATAGCACTAGCTTACGTTCAAAAAGGTGGATATATGTGCAATTTCGACATAAAGTCAGGTTATTATCACTTAGATGTGCATGAAAGTTTCCAAGAATATCTCGGTTTTGCCTGGCGTTTTGAAGACAAGCTGCGTTTCTTCGTTTTTACGGTCCTACCTTTCGGCTTGGCCCTGGGCCCTTTCTTGTTTACCAAGCTCCTCCGACCCGTCATTGCTCACTGGCGCTCACAAGGAAAGAAAGTAACTATTTACCTTGATGATGGTTTTATTACCGAGGAGTCACACGAAAAGTGTGCTGTCTCCGCTAATTCGTGTCGTGCCGACCTGCAAGCCCTGGGCTTTTTCGAGAATGAAAAGTGTCACTGGTCACCCACCCAGCGATTGAAACACCTGGGTTGGATTATTGATTTATCTGAGTTTCAGCTGGAAATTCCGCCATCGAAAATTGAAAAATGTTATACGGCCCTTTCTTTCATACTCTCGCAAGACAAGGTCTCAGCCAGGCAGTTGTCGAAAATAACTGGCTTACTAATTTCGTTTAACCTGGTATACGGTTCAGTGACATCGCTCTTGACGCGTGCTTTATATCAGCAAATCGCCCTCGCCCAAAGATGGGATGCAAAAGCGCACCTATCAACAGAAGCTCTTTTTGAACTCTTGTTTTGGCACAAAAATCTCCGCTCCCTCCCCCTACAAAAGTTACTGACCTACACATTGCCCCAGGTTCTCATTTGCACTGACGCATCAGACATTGGTGGGTCCGCAGTCCTCCAAGGAAACCAGGCATCAGCTGAACTTTTTAATTGGGACGCGTCTGAAAAATACTCGTCCTCTACCTATCGGGAAATTAGAACCATTGAGTTCGGGCTTCAAGCTTTTCTAAATGAAGTAAAAGGCAAAACTGTTAAAGTCTTCACAGATAATACCGCCGTTTGTTCAATCATTCGAAAAGGCAGTGCCAAATGCCATCTCCAAGCGGTGGCACTGAGAATTTATCTTTTCTGCGCTACTAATTTAATAAGACTTGAAGTTGAATGGATACCGCGAGCAAATAACACAGTTGCTGATTCCTTTAGCAGAGTTGCAGATTGGGATGACTGGAGCGTGTCTGAGTTTGTTTTCAAGGTTTTAAATTCTGAATGGGGGCCCTTTACTGTAGATCGCTTTGCAAGCCCTCAAAATTCCAAACTGCCCCGTTTCAATTAAAAATTTTGGTTTCCCAACTCTGAAAAGGTTGATGCTTTCTCCAGCAACTGGCATGGAGAAAATAACTGGCTTTGCCCACCACTCCACCTCATTCCGCGTGCTCTCCAGCATTTAAAAGTCAGTAAAGCAAAAGGTACCCTAATCTCCCCCTTTTGGCGTTCTGCTTTTTTCTGGCCTTGTATTTTAGGATTCAGAACTACCTGGCCCCACTGTTTCAAAGGTTGTTGCTTGTTTGCCCCACGTAACGACCTCATATTGCCTGGTACACAGGACGCCGGAGTTTTCGGGCCCGCTTTTCCTTCGCCTCTAATCGCCAACTGTTTTGATTTCACAGAACTGTCCTAGCTTTGTTTTTGGTTTTGCCCAGCCAACAGGAAGGAGACCTTTTGCCCTTTGTAATTCGCATATTAGCCTGTTTCTTATTGTTCACTGTTTTGAAAATACAAGTTATTTCGAAATGACATGTAGAAATAAATGCAATTTTCAGATTAAGTGACTTCCCCCGAAAGGCCGTATGCAAATGAGCAGCTAATTTGCATATTTTTCTTTACCACTATAAATAAGAGATTCTCTGTAAGCTAAACGCACACGCGCAAAAATTCAGGCGATTCAACTGATTGTGTATCTATATTTACCACCAAATTTTTTTCCGTTGCTCGGTACCCACGAACCTCGAATTAACAAGCTCTAATTTAACAGAAACAAACGCAACACTGTTTGTTGTTTTTTATTTACAGGTATAAAAGAAATTTTTTCCGCCTCCTTTGTGTGGCCTACCACTTCGGCAACACCAGACGCAACACAGCTTTTTGACTTCATCATCGGCGGAAAAGCCCCCTCTACACAAAAGCAGTACGTCTCGGCCCTAAAACTTTTCCAGTCCTGGTGTGCGTCACGTGATTTAGAGTGGTTGCCTTGCCGCCCATTGACCTTACTCCAGTATCTTCATCACCTGTGCCAATCGCGAAGGTCCGGTTCCAACATCAAGGTCATCTGGAGTGCTATCTCCTGGGCACATACCCTGTCGTATCTGGACTCCCCAACACAGTCGGGTGTCGCTAAGATCGCACTAGAGGCGTCTCTCAGAAACTCTTCCGCCTCACCAAAGCTAAATCCTCCCGCATCAAAGTTCCATGTGGAGACGCTGCTACACTATCTCACAGCGCAGCCTTGCTTCAAGAACCTGCGCCTCGCCCTGCTTCTCACCCTGCTCTATTATGGTTTTCTCAGAGCTTCAGAAGCCCTGAACCTCCAGCACAAAGATGTCATTCTTGACACAAATGCCATTCTAGTAACTATAAGAAAATCAAAAACTGATCAACTAGGACACTCAGCCTTGGTGACCGTGGCCGCCGGCTCTGGCCCTATTTCACCTGGGACTCTGCTCCGCCTATACCTATCACAGCTACCTGCTGACAATTTGTCACCAAACCGCCCTTTTCTTCCGGCCATGCGCGGAAGCGTCTTTACTTCTGCCCAGATGTCCTACGCTTCGGCCAGAAAGGAACTGGCCCGAGCTCTTGTCGAAACAAAAATCTCCGAAAATCTTACCCTCCACTGCTTCCGTGCCGGAGCAGCAACAGCAGCGGTTGCCCACGGTGTGGCACCACATCTCCTTTTACGTCATGGACGTTGGAAAACAGAACAAACACTATATAATCACTACGTGAAACCTACGCAACATGAACTTCTGCAGCCCTCAACTTCACTACTCTGCTAGCCTAACCATTCTTTCTTTCTTTCGCCTGTATGTTTTCATGCGCGCCCTAGCCTGTTTCTTATTGTTCACTGTTTTGAAAATAAAAGTTATTTCGAAATGACATGTAGAAATAACTTGGGATTTTATTGCAAATTCGCTTATTTTAATAAGATCTTTCTCATAAGTTAATAGTTATTGCGAACTTTTATGCAACGCTCGCTTATGAAATTTACTTATTTTAATTCAAAAATCGCTTATTTTAATAAGTCGCTTATGACTTATTAGATTATGACTTTTATGCAACGCAAATTCGCTAATTGTATATGACTTATTGGACTTATTAACTTATTGTAATTTTTATGCAACGGGCCCCAGGTTGCGCTGACATTTTAGCTAATTTCTCTATAACCAAGAACTCCTTCGTAATTATTAAAAAAGGGCCACAACTATTTGATAGAAGTATCTAATGATGTAACCGATGCCTCAGGACAAAATTTACTTCAGCCTGCAAAAAATCTGAAAAATTGCATATATTCAAAAATCTGTTCAAAAATGTGGCAGACGGTCCACCAGATTGTTGATATACATTGTGAACAAGGTCGGGGGCAGGATCGCTCCCTGGGGAACTCCAGCATTCAATTGGAAACTTCTGCCAATGGTTTCATTAGCTTTGACTTGCACTCTTCTGTCTGACAGAAACTGGGAAATCCAGCGTCTGAGACAGTGCGGTAGTCTCATTTGATCCAGCTTATGAATGAGCCCAGGTATCCAGACAGTGTCCAAGGCTTTAGCAAAATCCAGCAGAACCATAACAGTGCGTTTAGGAGGTCTTGCATGGAAACCATCGGTAACATCCTGGACAATGCGTAAAACCTGGTCCTCAGTTGAATGTAGTTGCCGGAATCCGACTTGGCAGGGGGCGAGTAGATTGTTAGCTTCTAGGTAGAATGTGAGGAGGTCCTTGATGAATGTTCGGAGGAGAGCTTGGAAGCCAAGCTAGGATAGCTCATGTAGCATGTCCGGCAGAACTCCATCGGCCCCAGCTGGCTTTTTTCTGTATATAGGAAATGGCTGCCTGGAGTTGCTGTTCAGTGATCGATTGGCAGCAGGCACAGTTGAGTTCATTTGGAAGTCGGCGGGAGTCTATTATGTGCCTGATTCTACTTCTGTCAATTTCTCCTACCGACGGTCTGCTGACGCTGAAGCATTGCTTAGACAGTTGGCCTTATGTCTATCCCTAACATAAGTCTTCCCATTGGTAGTTAGTGCAGCACCTTCGGGCTTAGTAAATCTTCCATCCATAGATCTGTCCAGATCTTGGTTGAATTGGTGGCTAGGCTGAGAGTGCTGGCAAAGGCTTGGCACCAGGCTGCTTTTGTCTTCTTGATGAGATCATTGGCTTCTCTGGACGCCTCCGAGTCCAGGCCGATCTTTCCTCCTCACCATTAGATGCCACTGGCTTTCTTGACTGCCTCTCCTCATTTCTTCTGTCCACCGGAGTTTCGTGCGGCGCCTTCTTCTAGTAGGAATTACAGTCCTACCAGCTGTTCTGATAGCGCCAGCAAGCATCCAGTCAGCAAGATGGCAATTATCAGACGAGAAAACGTCTATAGTTTCAAGTTCTTTATCCAGAACTTCCCGGAACATCTGCCAGTTCGCTTTCTTCAGCCACGGCTTAGCCGTCGCTACAAACGCCACAGTCAACAAGATAGGGAGGTGTTCGGATCCCAGGTCCGGTCAGTTCCCCAGTGAACTAGCCCGTCCATGGCAGGTGGGATGGAGGTAATATTGGAAGCGGCTTCACTGACAATACGGTTGTCCTTCCTGGTAGATGAACCGTCGTTTGCAGGTGCCATATTCGTGTCAGACGTCCAGTCTTCCAAAAGGACACCGGCACGGTTGCTGTCCATTTTGGCGTGCCACATGGCAGTGTGTGCATTATTGAAGTCCCCTCCAACTACGGTACCATATCTAGATGGTAGCTTGGACGGCTCAAATGGGAGAACTTTATCATCGTCAACAGCTTGACGTATGAGTTTGATATAGGCATTGGCTGTTCGGTTACTATGGGTTTTTGCTGCCATGCCTTGAGATGGACGGAACAGACAAGAACTTTCGGTAACGTCGTCTTGGCTGTCCACCCATGGACCGGGATCAACTGTGTACGGAAGGTTCTGTCTGATCGCTGTGACAAACCGGCTCCCCACTAGTGGGCCTTGCTGACCGATGCGTCTGCCGCGAGTTCAGTCCTTCCTGATAACGAAAAATTGTGTGATTCTTGAAGTCTGGTTTCCCGGAGGAGAACGACATCGACTGTCATGCCTTTGGTCTGACTGTCGAAGAGGAATTTTTCCAATTCTAGGCGCCGTTCCACTGGAGGATGGATAGACCAGGTGGGGCGTTGGCCTTGGGAGACCTGGGTGACCGGGTGGATTATATGGGCAGGTGTGGTGACGGAAGACGTTGCAGTACTATCAGAGTTGGGTTTGTGTGGGAGAGGGGGTACCTGAACCGTTGTGAGAGGCAGCAGATAAGGTAGGAGTTGATGCCGGTATAGTGGGTTGATGGTTGGCTGTGGTTGGGGATGGGGGACCTGCAATGCCTGCAAATCCAGACAGCTTGAGTATTAAACATTGTCTTTATTTGGTTTAAGGTCAGATCTGCGCAATGACGGTGGAACCAGAAACCACAACATGTGCACGATACGCTCCAGTGGTGCCACGGCATATTCAATTTACATTTGCCACACGGATATTGAGGGGTTGGCTTTGGGGGCCCGGATTTGGGTGGATATTTCCGGCCATTAGGAGAAGTAAAAGGGCGATGATTGAAGAAGTTCGTAGGATGGGCTCCCCTTCATTTACCCTTGAGTGGTGCTTGGCCCGATGAGCACCACCCATCACCAAAAGCCCGGCACTGATCAGAGAGTTTGGGGCAGACCGTTGGGGCCTTGACTGTTCCCAGAGTGGTCTGTTGCAAAGGGACGTGAGGCAATTTCGGTCTTCGCTGAGGGATCCATTAAACTATCTTCTCCACCACGCAAAGGCTGCCATTCTTGGAGAAGTCCTATTTTTCTTCTCCAGGGAATGCGTTATAATTAGTTGAAGTTGATTTAACCAGAAGGAATCGCAACTCTAAATGATTTTTAAAAAATCGCTACAAGTTGTTTAAAAATGTATTGTATTTTGAGCCAAATTTTGAAGAACCAGCCCTCGTCATATTCTTTCCGCGAGACTAATTATCTATGTCTCATCGAACGGGCAGAAAGCCTAAGGTACCACCTTCTTTGTTTTTAGTTCTTGCTTCTATAGGAACCATTGTATTTTCTATCATCGAGATTACTAAACTCGATGTTTCATAACAATTCAGCGATTAATAGAGGATAGTCTGATATTGATAATGTCATGGCAGCTGTCTTTTCTCACTGAGTTACGAATAAATTGCTTGAAAATAAAAAATAAGTTCGTGACAAAGCTATTATTTGTTTCATAAATTTTGAGAGGACTGATGTTAATTATACATCTTAAATAATTATAGTCACGTAGTCATGTATTGTTTCAGAATTTTGTTCAGTAAAAATTCAACTAAAGGCGAATCCCAGGAACTGAGTACATACCTATGTACATCTTTGTAAAAATTAGCTCATCTTTAGCCCATTTTTCATAATCGTGACAGGAAACTGCCGTGCTGAGGAGACTTCCTTAACTGCCATAAGATTATTGTATATTAAGCTTATATAGTGTTAGGAAATCTAATCTGTTAGAGACAGTTTGTACTTTGTAAACTGTCTGACTGGACTTCAAGTTGTATGTTAAGTTATTCAGTTGACGGTTTTCACAACTTGCAGCATCCTCAATTAATCTATTGACTTTAACGAATTGTTGTGATCCGCTATGAAAGATGAATAGAGCAATGTGACTTTCCCGCCTTTAGTTGCAAAGAAGGGTGGTCTGAGTCTCTGATGGTTGGATCCAATTAATTTTTTCTTTTATCTATCCAATTTTTCTCTCGTGCACTGCACAAATTTTTGATTAGCCCCAGTATATAAATTTTACTGCTACTCCTCACTTTTCTGCAAATCTCAACAGCATTCTTTTTTATTCATACATGGTTCTGCAACATCTAGCAGCAAAACTAAATTTTGCTAACAGTTACTGCTAAAGTTAGATGTTAGTAGTGTAGTCGTTTCAGTAACCGATTTTAGTTTCAGTTTCAGTTTCAGTCGACGATCCAAGATGGTTTCAGTTTCAGTTTCAAGTCTTCTCCCAGAATAGTTTCAGTTTCAGTCGGAATCTCAAAATAATTTCAGTTTCAGTTTTAGTTTCAGTCGAAGTTTCAGTTTCAGTTCATTCGAAAAACTACAGTTTCCAGCCCTGAGACAAAATATGATGCATAAATTTATGATTATTTATACTCCTATAGCAGAGTTTTAACGAAAAAACTGCTTAAATCCTTCAAATCTTCATGTTTTGAGAAAAGACTGAAACTAGTTTCAGTTCCAGTTTCAGTCGGCCGCCTAAAATAGTTTCAGTTTTAGTTTTAGTTTCAGGTCTCATCCCAAAATAGTTTCAGTTTAAGTTTCAGTTTCAGTGCCTGAAACTGAAACCTGTAAAACCTGAAATCTAGTTTAGTTTCAGTTTTTTTTTCTGTACGCCCCACTCCAGTTGGTCTTACACCGGTTAGGAGCAGTGTCAGCTTGGAGATAAATTTATAAGTTTGACTGGGGGTTAGCTGACACCGAATAATTGTCTTTAACAATTACCCGAGGCGTTTCGCAAGGATGGAGATTTGCCCATCACCGGCTGTGTGATGAACGCACCTCGGCAGCTCCACCCGAAGGCGGCCGCCCCTTAACTCTCGGCAAATTGCTGACATAAGGGGGGATACCGCCTATCGTTGGTGCCGGCTGGCACCAAAATCAGATGATTAAAAATTGTAGTCAGCTGGTCCCCGAGGACCATTAGGGGTAGATTGCGTGTTTTGAGTTGCGGAAGCGGAGTACATCTGCATTCCTCCGCAGTCAACTCATGAGTTCACTTGTGTGGTTGTGTGCGCGTTTGTGTGAGCGTACTTCAGTTTCAGTACCTGAAACATCACTAGATTAGCAATTGGAGAGTTTATAAATTATTATCTTCAAACTTCTTTATTGGCAACGGCAATCGTCAAGTCGCCAAGGGAATTGCCAGAGTCCGTCAACCTCAACACTGGGAAAACCAGAGCAACTAGTTTTCTAATTATTACACACGAAGGCTGCATAGTTATGAGTCGTGACTAGATAAAACCAAGAGTGAGATAATTAATACAACTCAGCTCTTCCTATTAGAATAAGCTTGCGAGATTCTCGGCAGATTAGAGCCAAATCTCGGGGTTGGTACCGGTTATCACTGTTAAGCATGTGTTATATGCGTGTGACGACCCTAAACTTCTATTTCCTACCAACTACATAATCTTGGCAGCAATAAGCCTTAATGAAAAAAGCAACTAAGGGCCTTTTCGCGCGCGAGTTAAACGAGTAGAGCTAAACGAGTTAAAATTAACTATTTTAACCCCTATTCGTGCACTCAGCGAGTTAATTTTAACCCTAACTTGTTTTAACTCTTTTAACTCTCGCTGGGTTAAAAACGTGCTGAGTTAAACGAGTTAAAAACGGGAGAGTTAAAATTAACTCCCTGAGTGCGCGAATAGGGGTTAAAAGAGTTAATTTTAACTCGTTTAACTCTGCCCATTCCATTCCATTCTCTTCATGCACGCGTTCAAATCAGTGATCAATAGAAAACTATGCTTCTTGTCTTCTCTTGAATGAAGTTCAGTGGTTTAAGCATCCTTTTTAATTAGTGTAATATTCTTTATGCTACTAGTTGAAGACTTTGTTTTATTCCTGATTTGATTTTTGTAGAGATTAAACAGTTTTAAGCATCTATGTACAAATGTTTATTTATTATCAGCAAAGGACAAATCAGAGGGCGCACAAACTAATACCATCGCAGCAATTTGATTGGATAAGTTGTTCCAACCAAAGTTTAAACTTGAAGGAGCCAGCCTTTATCAAAACGGTTGACTATACAAAATTGGTGTACCAAGCTGCAACAATTGTATCCAAACTTGACCTAAAAGTCATCAATAATGGTCCACAAATGGATAGTTAGACATTTCGCGTGTCTTTGCTGCGGTATTTCTATTACTACTTTCTATTGCTTCATATTATTTGCTAAAAAAGACGAAATTTCAGAATTTTGCTAAATTAGCAAACAGAATCTAGTGTTTGAGGCCGGCCGGCTTCAGTCGGCCGGCGGCCGGCCGCCGGCCGACGACTTTTGCTCGCCGGCCGGCCGCCGGCTACCGGCCGGCCGGCCGGCCGGCGGCCGGGGAGGCCGGCCGGCGAACGGGCGACCGGCCGGCCGGCCGGCCGCCGGCTGGGATGCAAATCACCAATCAGAAATTTACAAAATAGGGCAACTAAGCTTAAAATGGACTCCAAATCTAGTTTTTCTAATTTTTTATGTTATGCTGTGCTATTTTTGTGAGATAATATCCGAAAATAAATATCTTAGCAGTTATAATAACTGCACTGCAAACTGCTCTAGGCCGGTAGCCGGCCGGCCGGCCGGCTGCCGGCCGGATTACGGGCTCACCGCCCGCGGGCCGGCCGGCCGGCTCACCGGCCGGCCGGCCGATGGGTGCGGCCGGGCCGGCCGGCGATCGTCCGGCCGGCGGCCGGCCGGCAGCCGGCCGGTGAAACCCCGGCCGGCCTCAAACACTAACAGAATCACAACAAAAATGGACGGATGTACTTGATACCCAAAACAGAAAGAAGCAATCATAAGACTATAAGCTCCAACCAATCAGGCAGCACCCCTATGAAGTAGCGCTAGCCAATCAAGCTAAAAACTGGTTCGAAACAACCATCAAAGCTAGCCAAGATTTAGACCATAAAAGGAACAACTTTGAGCATTTTATAGTTCATTTCATAGGATCAATTTCGCAAATTTTCTCCACACATTTTACGCAAGTATTAGTCCACGCTACTTATTTTGCAAATGCTAAATTTATTACTAATTAATTTGTTTTGTACTGAAAAATAAAATTTTGCAAAAAACCTCCCGTATAGGCAAAATAAATAAGTAAAAATGTTAACAAAAACAGCACTTTTGGCTTGATTGATCTGGAGTGACTTCAGGCTGCCTACCTTATTTTTAACTAGTTTAACCTACGTGCCGAATCGAGGGTTAAAAAAAGTCAGTGTAAAATGCTGCTGCAGAGTTAAAGGAGTTAAGTTTAACTCGCGCCCGAATAGCGGCAGTTAAAATTAACTCCGTGAATTTTAACCCCTTTGCGCTCGCGCGAATGCAGGTTAGGTTAAAAGAGTTAACTTTAACCCATGTTTGCGCGAATAGCTAGTTAAAAAATTTTAACTCCTTTAACTCGAGCTAGTTAAAATTAACTCATTTAACTCTTTTAACCATGGCGCGAAAAGGATCGAGTTAATTTTAACTCGTTTAACTCGTGCGCGAAAAGTCCCTCAGTCGTAGATGTCACGCGAGCTGACCAGAAAGATTATTGCATTCGCGGCTTATGTATGGATAGTAAACTAGGCTTCCAACCATTTAACTGACATTTCTGTATTTATTTTTCAATTGTAATGTCCTTAAGTGAAAAGTATGTAAAACATCATAAAGAAGTGTATTGTTTTGGTGCACATACATAATCGGGGATCTTTTGCCAGATAGCAAAACTACCCAGCCTAACTTTTGATTTTTTTTGACCAATTACTTTGAAATTTTGCATGGGTGCACACTGGAGGCTGATGAATTCAAAAATACAAAAATTTTAAAATTTTAAAAATTTAATAAAATTCTAAATTTTAGTTTGGTACAGGGGGACCAAGGGGAACCGAAAAAGTTTTTGAAAAAGTTTTGCTGGAAACTTGCATACAGTAGTTTTCTGGGGCGCTGAGCTCGAATCTGAAATTCGTTTTTCGATTCAGCTTTTCGTTAGCTCAAGGCTTACATGTTAAGCTTACAACTTTAGCTTATACTGAGCTAACAAAAAGCTGAATCGAAAAACGGATTTCAGTTTTGTGCTCAGCACCCCCGAAAACCATTAGGTATATGCAAGTTTTCAACAAATTGATTTTGAAAAAATTTTTCGATCACCCTGGTCGCTCCTTAGCAAACTAAAATTTAAAATTTTTTAAAATTTTAAAATTTTTGTATTTTTAATTTACCAGCCTCCAGTATGCACCCATACAAAATTTCAAAGTTATTGGTCAAAAAAATCAAACGTTAGAGCAGGGAGGGGGAGCGTAAAAGATTCAATCCGAGAACTCTCATCAGTCAAAACCACTCAACTTTGGATTTATAAGTGAGGAAGTAAGTCTTTAGCCAATAGTCCAATAGCTCAACAAAGAAGCAGGCTATATTTAAACAGTTTAGTCGTCCGCTAAGTCCTCAAATTTTCTCATATGCAGTATCTAATAATGACTTTAGATGAAAGATAGATGATGAATATATATTTAGGTTCATATATTAAGGTATTGGAAAATGCTTATGTATAAATTTATTTGAGGCATAGCACAGTTTTAAAATATCGAAGGTTGTTTTGCAAGTGCAAGTTGTAGGATCGCCTTATACTGTAGTTTATTTGTACGAAAGATTGGCTTAACAATTCATATCTTAAATTAGTTTTGAGAGGAAGTTGTGGACAATGGTTGAGTAAAGTGAAGCAAATTAGTTTCTCTGTTGCTGGTTTTCTGGAACCGATAATATATATGTAGAGCAGGAAGAAGTCTTCGAACCTGTATTTATTTTATACTGTGTCAACAACACTTGGAAGAAAATTGCCTGGATATAGATGAAAACTGTTGAAAACATAGCCTTTATAGTTACCACGACGTAATTAGCTATCTGCAAAACAGATGCGTTTTCTATTGAAACATTTTGACTTTCTTACCATTAGTGATTTAGCATTAAGAACAACTGATGTTCTTTGGGAGAATCAATCTTTCATAAATTTGGTGACATGTTACAAATCATCCAATTATATAACCTTGCTTTGAGAAAAGTGTGTGCTTAGTTCGTTTCTGTGCAGACGCAAACGGACAAACTTCTAAATAATTTACATTCATATTTAATTAATTCCAAATGATAGCAGCTCTTTTTAGTCAACAAGAGGATTCAGCAGTCGCGTAATACCTGGAGCATACGGTAGATTAATATCACAGCCTATTTCATGTCTCGTTCTTCCTATTATAAAATATTCTATCTGAGCACATGGCAAGAACCTGCGTAATAACAGAAGTAGATACCCACTTAGACTTAACTACAATGCTTTAGCAGAACCTGATGCTTTAGTTTTCCATTATGCGCAAGTGATAAAATTTTAGTTCGGATGAAATTTCCGGACCTTCAAAGGAGCAGATGATAATTCGATACACGAAAGATTTCCGCTGAAGACTGAAATAAGGTGCCAACCTAAAACTATTTAAAGTTAAATTTCCAGTTCAGCAGGTTATACTCACCTGGCAGTAATGTGGCACACTGAAACTTTTTCTTGAGCTAGGCCTATCAGTTTTATTTCTTTCTATTCGTTTCTACTGTAATGCATATTGTCGGGTATTTCCTGGAAATAATGTGGCTGATCTAGAAGTAAAGTACTCTCCCAATCATGAGTTTAGTACCTTAAATTAGAAATTCAGCCGAAACCTTGCACACTAACCACACCTTCTTTAACCATTTAATGCAGTCAAGGAACTGACAGCGCTACGATTTCACCGAATCAACAATGGAGTAAAAATTAACTTAAACAAATCCAATAGCTCTAGAATATATAGCAACAAACAGTCACAATTTAATTATTTACTATTAGCTATTAGTAAGTACTCTACTGTACTTTTATTTTAGCAGGCTAGATGAGCTACATGGTTCTTAAATTTAATCATTCGTATACGACGTACGACGTCATGGTCCAAAAGTGGCAGTTCTATGGAATTCCGGAACGTACTCCCTTTTTTATTGCCTATATGATTGTTGGGAACACAATATCAATATGCGGAACATTAGGTTATTTGCTGTTTTTCTTCGTAATTGGAACTGACAAATCCAACACCTTCAACAATTCCTTTTACAAGCTGGCTTGTAGCCTTGGAGTTCCTGACACCATGACTCTTGTGCTACACTACGGGTATTTAACTCTGACAGCGTTGGTAGGGGAGTCAAATCTGAACTTTTGGCACGTTTACTGGGTTGGTTTTCTACACGATGTTTGCTTTTGGTCAGTGGTTGGTCATATGATAATTGTTTGCCTTAACCGCCTATCTGCTGTCATATGGATGGTTGACTACCACAAATTCTATGAGGATAAGAAGCTGTATGGTTGGATACTCTTGTGCTACATACTGGGATTTGGTGTGCCTATAACCATGTGGACCTGTACATGTTACTACCATGTGCCCAGTGGCTGGGGATGGGAGTTCAGCTGTGGAGACCCCAACGCATCCTGTGCCACATTTGCCATGAAACTGAACGAGATCTTTTGCTTTGCCACAGTGGTCATACTCACAGGTGTTCATGTGATCATTTTTGTCAAAGTATGCACGATCAGTAGAAAGCATCGCAGCGTCAGCGATGCCAGTCAACGGGCCGAAGAAATGCGTCAGCGTGAGCGGGCAAAAAAGGAAAAGGCAATGGCCCTTCAGTTTTTCATGATTTCCGTCATTCTAGGGATTCATGTTGTTTTCTTTTGGGTAGTCACCCCCTTGGTTCAGGCCGGAGCTATACCTCCTAATGTTGGAATGGTGATCCTGCACATATGCCTTATTATGAACAGTGCCATTAATCCTTTCATGTACCTTATTTTGGCATCTGATGGTAGAAGGGCAGTCGTCGCCCTGTTTAGACGGTTCTTTGTAGCAGAACGTACGACAGTGTTAGATTCTAAGCATACTGGAGGAGCTGGAAACTTCACACTAAGAACCCGCATTCAAAAATAGCTCTGTGAGCTGAAGTGAACTTCTATTTGTTGCCTATGATCAAGTTTGCTACAATTTCACAAAAACTAAACAATGTACAATAATCACTATTTACTCAATTCCTTGCACTTATTCTTGACATCTGTTCTTCTTTGTGTCCCCCATGATAACTGCTGCAAAAATGCACTGATCGTGATATGTAACATCGTCTGGTTCCGTGCAACTGAAACATTGATTAAAACTTATCACTATACTGCGTGAAAAATTAACCTTATAACTGAAAAAATGTCAAGAGTCCATAATTTGTTTGTCTGTAAACGAGACAAAGTAAATTAGTTGGCAGATTAATGGAGTTAGTATGGTAGTACTACAAACATCCCTTCGTTTTAGGGCATTTAGAAAGGGAAGAGAGGGAAGAGAAGAATGCACTAGAAACACTTACAATTTTTTTAAATATTAGGGGAAACAGCAGACATTCGGGATCTTTAGCTCGTTCGATGGATGGTGCAAAGAATCTAAAAGCTGTTCCGTAACACCTATATACGGGGGGTGGGAAAAATTTTGTCTTCGATTTTGCTGAAAAGTTGTATTCCTGTGCTTCCGAGGTCGCAGAACACGAATCTGAAATCCGTTTTTCGTTTCAGTTTTTCGTTATGTCAGTATGTTCATCTTAAGCTTAAAACTTTAGCTTATATTGAGCTAACGAAAAGCTGAATCAAGAAAGTTATCAAGAAGCTGAATCAAGAAGAAAGGTGAATCAAGAAGAAGAAAAGTTATCCTCATCACATGTTTATATGCGTCTGAACTAAAACGCATCTGACTGGGTAATCGCCTACCTTATGTTAAACTTACGTGTATAAGGGAGCCCCCTCCCCCGAGGTATCAGGGGGTGGGGGTGGGGTGGAGGGTTCCCGCTTAGCGTTGTTAGGCGTGTGTTTATATGCAACCGAACTTAAATGCACTGATGAGGATTACGGTAGCGAAGTAGTCAAATATATTTCAGTTCGGCTGCATAAAAACACACGCTTAATAACGCGTACATAATAATAACGCTAAGCGGGACCCTCCTGAAATCTCGGACATAAGTTTAACATAAGGTAACATTAATAGCCAATCAGATCTCGCAGCCCATTTCTATTAGGAATAGCCAATCTTCCCACTCTTCCTCATTATGTACTCTTGCTAACACCTATTCCCATCAATTTGAGCTATTTTACTTTGGATGGATGCTGGCTTCCGATCAACTGACAGAGAAGCAAAGATTTGTTGAGCCCATGTGGCGACATTATTAATTACTGGAGTGAAGAAAATTACTGACCCTGCTTTTGTGAATAAATCGCTTCGACATATAAATCTTGAAGACTAACTTGTTTTCGGAGGAGCAGGTTTCAAACACGTTCGAGCAGTCGCAATCATCTTCAAACAGTTTTCTCATGGTTTGGAGTTGGAACAATGTTGGAAAAGGATCAACGCTAACGCAACTTAAAACACAGTATCTTAAAATCTAAAGTATCTTACACGTCCTGCAATTTTAGTATCCTGCATACTAAGCACTACCCATTCTATATTAATAAATAAATAAATACAACATGAGCAAGGAAGTAACTAATTGCTTGTATTAAATGTATTAACTGTATTAAGTGATTTAGTTCTGTTCTTTTAGTAGTATATACAAGTTATGTCGATCATACTTTTCTGACATCCTAGAGTTCATACACCTTCCATAAACTCTCATTGCTTTCTTGAAGGCAACGTTTCCGTCATGAACACAAATTGTTGCGTCTCGCCGTTTTGCTCCAGCATCTATTGAATCTTGAATAAAGTTATCTTGGCACCTGAAAATGACATTATCCGGTTAATTAACTAGCTCAAAGTTCTCAGTGCTTGTTGCCTCAACATTTGCATATATATTGTCGTGCCTGGTGATGTGTTTAGGCTATATGAGTACGATCATGTACATGCGTTTGCATAGTGTAATTTGAGTGAGACTTAACTTTAACCTCAGCTGTAATAGAAGTGCTGCGGAAATTTGCATATAATTAATAATAATACAAGTAAACTATTTTCAACTCAAGACCTTCCTTTCCTTCAAGACTGCATGACTGCCAGAAAGGGCTGGGAACAGCATTAATCGTATTAACACTTTGTTTGCTCTTAGGTAAAAAAGAATAGCTAATTTCCACGTACTCTTTCAGACAGCTCTTGGCTCCTTCAATAATGCACTTAGCATAGTTTTTGTTGACTTCTGCCTTAGCGTTTTGCCTTCGTGATTTTCCATTCCGATCCTGTCTTCGTTCTTCTCTTTCCGCCTTTTTCTCTTCGCGTTCCGCTTGTCTTCCTTCCTTTCCCTTTTCCCCGTCCTTCCGTTCCGCTTGCCGAGCTTCTTTTTCTTGTCGCTTCTCCTCTCGTCGCGCAGCCCTATCCTCTTTTCCTTGGCTTAAAGTTTTTTCTTCGTCATGATTTGCCTGGGTCAGAAGGAAATCATAATTATGGGAAGACACACAATTTCCATTGAATTACAGCGTGCATAACAAACGTTCTAAAGTCAGGAAACAAATTCTGAAAACTTAAAAATTCTTGTGTTGAGCATCCCATAGACACTCGACGTTTGAGCGGAAATATCATCTGAAGTGACTCTTTTATTCTTAGCGAATTCGCCTTTAAAATAAAGAGCAAGCCTTACCAGTGCAACTGGAAATTAATACTGTCCAAAGCTTAAGTTGAACAGCTGAACAAAAAATTTCAGAGGACTTATGAACAAAAATTATTTCCTCATTTACTTACCGAATACACAAGTCCAATGAGAAGCCAAAGAAAAATTAACATAAAATTATAGTTCATAATTGCAAAATCAAAATAGCGACAACCAATAAAGTGAAATTATCGCTAATTCCGCTGCTGTCGCATCCTATTTTTATTTAAAAAATGTTATTTCATATTTAATTATTCTTCAATTATTTACCTATTTAGTGCAAAAACTAGACTTATTACATTTGCTGTTAACAAAAGCTGAGCACAAATTTAGGAATCACACGGTTTTGGCTGTTATCCAACTTACTTGGCTGTTATGTTTTGTGGTTGTGTAGTTGAGATGACAGCAATTACAAAATCCTGTCATGTAAAAATACAAAATCAGTGCCACGAAGTCGACTCCATTAATAATGATAAGCACATAGCAGGGTAGTATGGAAAATGGGAAGGAATTCTATCACACTAATCTATCTATCATGCAGAAGCAGGAAAAAGTAAATATATATGCAGCAAATATATAAATTAATTTCCTTTAGACATTTTAAACATATAAATATATTATAAATTACGTTAGTGATGTTGCATGAGCACGACGTTATAACCGAACTGCTAGTAACCAGACCAGTTGTCTGTTCTACAGTGGGAGTTCCTTGTCTTTTCAATTTTTCGCTAGCTCTTCATATCTGGCTTCGCCTTCGAACTGCTCTGACTTTGGAGCATCTCGTTAACCTGCACACCAAATCAAAAATTCATTAATCAGATTTGGTTGTTTCAGCATCAACGCTCAGTTTTCCTAAACGGAATTTTGAATTCTTATTTCGTTCTACGTTTCCAGTCCTTACAACAGCTGGCAAGGTCTAATATATGTTCTCATTATAGTCGACATTTCCCTCCATTTTGACTTCAACTAGTTCGACAAGACTCGGGACAAGATATGTGAACAAACGCTAACACTTAAATCCATACAAACTGTTCATTTTGACAATGGCACTAAAAAATTTAATTGTAAAGGATCCGGACCACAGGACCTCCTACATACGTATATCTTGTATCTATATTTGTCATATAAATATACATTAAAATGGAAACGCTTTTATGGGACAAAGTCAAAGGCCATCTATATCTCCCGCCATCTCCGGTCTCTCTCGTTTACCCCCTCCCACTCAAAGCTCTTAAGATTGACCAAATGAGCTAAAATTTGGTATGGGTATGTTTTGAAAAATTTTGCGATATTTGAACTCAGCATGGTCAAAAACGTACCCATTTTATCTTATTTGGTTGTTTTAAAAATTATTGAGTAGTGGGGGTGCGTAAACGTGACAAGACCCAACATCTCTTCTTACAAAATTTCGTCTGAACTTATTCATTCGCATTCAGTTTTGCAAAATCTAAGATTTTTGCAGTGACTTTCACACTTTTTTGAAAGTAGGACAACTGCGAAGCTTTAATTCATAACTAACTACTGTATGTACCCAATTTCTTTATAGAAGAAATGATTAATTTTACAGGAATCGAGGAGATTGCAAATTGGTCCAATATAAGTGTTTGTTTAGTGACAACAGTTAATGCATTATTATCGTTTTCTTCGTCGCCAGACTTATCCAGTTGACTTGGATAGACATCCTTCGTGAACTGTCGTGTCGTTTGCTTGACAACTGAAATAGAGAATGTGACATGATGAAGCAAACTAATAGTAAAATAGTAAAAACATATGTAAAAAAATCAAAATATTAAAATTCTGACTACATAGTTAGTGCTCAGAGTCTCATATGCCTTTACCTTTTTGGATCGCCCTGGGATAGGAAATAACTAATGTTGGTTCGCAGTGAACTCAAACGGTTGCAATTAAGTGGCACTTTTAAAGAGTTGTGACTGCTATGGCTTGGATGGCAAACGTCATGTCGTTGCGGCTGCGATTGTGGATGAGTTAGATGTCACTTAATAGAATAAGCGATCAAGCATTTTCCAAGCATGATAAGTGTAAAGCAATACTTTCAAAGGGTCTCGATATCTAAAAATAGGCGATATTGCTGTACTATTGTTGCAAGAAGAATGGGTCTGCTCCGTGTTGGATTACAGGACGAACTAGCTCAACCTCACTTTTACCATTTGCGTTTAAGGTGCTGCTTGCTTTCCTTACGGGTATTTTTCACTCTCACGGTTTTAATACTTTGCGAAAACAGCCAAGCCTTACGAAGCAACTTATTTTCTTGCTCTTCAACATTTTGGAACCAGTCCCTTATCTTTTAGGTGAAACTGTAAGGGATTTTTAGTTTTTGACATTATTCTTTCTTTAGGCAGTCGAGCCACCGGATTAATCGTTTTGGGCTGCAAATAAGGTATAAAATGAACATCTTCGCTTTTGACCATTGAGCTATTTGTAACGGCTAAGTGTAACGGTGTTCGAAAGTTGTCATTTTTGAGGAAATCAGTTTGTTCAACATTTCTGTTACATGTTCAAGACAATGTTGGTTTATTTATGCTTTATGATTATGGTCTATTTGATCGTCTTTTACACAGTTCACACGCTACACAGTTTTGAGAAATTGATGTTTAGAGATGGACGGTCGGTCGATGGACGGTCGATCGTTTCACTAGTGTGTCAGAAAAGTAAGGTATTTTGCTGTATCGCATTACCAGCAAAATGTACTCATCATAAGCTTTCAAATGATGTGTAATCCGCTTCCCAATACGGTTGAAAAACGCAGATTGAAAAACCTACACCTTAAAAGATGCTATCGTAATTTAGCATATATATACCTGTTCTTAGTGTTGCAAGCATCCAGAACGCTCTGACATGTGACTCCGTTTGGACATATAGCCGAAACATCTGCTAGACTTCCGAGGCTTGGCAAAATCGGTTCTCCTGTACACCTGGAAGTGCAAAGAAGCAATAATAGTAATGATAACAATAACTGCCTTAACCCCTTCCCGCATACGTTACATAATTGTAACAAGGGCGAAAGGTGACGTGTTTTGGTCAGTGCAAAAAATATTGGCCCCTGTCCAACGCAAGGACTTTGGTGTCTTTCCCCCCACTTTTGCTACGTCCTGGAGAAAGCTTTCAAAAATAGTTTCAGCCATTATTTCTCTAGAGCCCTCAAACTGATTAGAAAGTTTGACCAAAACTGCATGTTTGTTTCTGAACCAGTGTGATGAGATCTTTCTTCCCATGAAAACAAATTTTTAAAATTTTTCATTCATGGGGCCGCATTTATATGCCCAATGTTCACTATGTACAACCACGCGCGTTTCAGGAACATTTTCCCCATGCCTGAAAATCCTACACACAAAATTTTTACCTTTTTCGGTTAAGAAATGCAAAAGTTATTAATTTTTCAACTTTCAAAATCCTTTGATCTTTGCAGCTCTACCAATATTGACTGGCTACTGCTCGCAGCTGCTCAACGGAAAAATTTCGGATTGCGATTTCGGGGAAGCCTAGGTAATTAGCTTTGAACGTTTGTTTTGTTTGTTTTCAAACGTTTTAGACCTGAACGTTTTGTCTTCATGTTTCAGCTGTGGTTTATCAAAATTTGGTAGTCGACTTTTTCGAAAAATGAGTTCTTTGACCCAAAATTTCGGCAACACGAATATAGCGACAGTGGGTAAAAACAGCATAATCTTAAAGTTTTGAGCTGGTTTAACGAATAAAGTTTAGCTGGGAGATTGCGCCATCAATGAAGTTTTAACTGGTTTCTATCCTTTAAATTTGTAAATCTTTTGACTTTCATGCTTTCTAGGTTTCTTCATTTTCTCGAGAAATGAATGCGAAATCGTAATCTTATTTTAGCCTTAACTTTAATCTTAACTTCAATTTAATTTAAATTTAATTTTAATTTTAATTCAATGCAATAAGTTCATACTCTTGATTTTGTTGCTTCATGCATTGTTTATAAGAAACAAGGGCTTTTCTGATAGCCTTTCTTGCAGCATTCAATTGTCTGTTTGTTGGTGCATTCGTGCCATCTCCTGTGCATCTGAAATTAGAAAATTAATGGAATTAATATTTCTGCAATATATACTGCAGAAAGATACAAATTACAGCTGAGCTGACTTGTTTTGGCGACTTGACCAACAGTAGTGTTCAGACCATTTCAAATCAAATTAGAAAATATTTTTCTTTCTTTCTTTCGTTTGTTACTTGTATAATTCTACAGCCATCGTGCATCACCTGTCAGCTTGAGCTTGTCTCTCGGGGTGCATGTCTTTCTACATGCCTATTCAAAAATGTGTCACTACAGTTCGGGAAAGAATTCGAACTTAAATTTGGTTCGACTGTGTCTGGGAAGCTCAATCGTTGGTAGAGCGTTGGCCTAGATCGCCAAAGCTTGTGGGTTCGATTCCGCCTCAGGCCCGAATTTTTCGAGTCGTAGGTGCTGCAGTGGCATCTTTCTTTCTTTCGTTTATAACTTGTATTAATCTTTCTGACCATAAACAATGCTTTTAACCAACCGCTAGAGTTGCATGCTTTCAATGCACTGGTTCGCATCAAGACTTCAACAAATTTCACTTACTCAGTTTTCAGACATGACTTCAGAGTATTTCCTTTCTTCAAGCAGTTAACATATTTATTGATTTTTCCCTCCTAAATATGCAAAATACATAAGGATATTCTATTCAACAAACTATAGTCTATTTGATCTTTAATACATCAATATTTAATGTTTCATAATAAAATTTAATCATCACTATCAACAATAGGAAGTTGTCTGGAAGCAGGCCAAAGGAATTCTAAAGAATTAAGCTCTACGCCACTGTCCGAAAAAGATTTGATTCCTCACGGGATTCGAACTCGCTCTCTGCTGCTTAACGCGCTGGTGCTTAACGTTTTCTCCTATTCTGGTTTAGCAGATTTCCTACGGTTACACGGTAGTACAAATAGAAGATATCCGATAGATGATTTAGTTCTCTTACCCCTTGGAAGGCAATCACCAGAACAAGAAACACTACTATGATGGAGTACTGGGGGTTCATGATTTCAAAGTAGTATTGGTCCTGAAAGCTTCCCCTTTTGGATTACTTTTATTTATACTTTTGAAGCTGAATACTGCAATTATGTTAACCGGAACTGCAATAAATCTGTGCCAACTTCCTCTCACGTTAGACTGAGCTTCGATTGTGCAATTTACTGTAATTAAGTTGGCGTTAGCACCATGGCTAATCACCTAATTATCTTTGTATCGTTGCTTCGAAAATTCGAACTGATGATAAATCCAGTTCGTCCAGCTTTTTCGTCTTTCAAAAAGCAGTCTACGAATTTTAGCAGAATGTAAGCTCTATATACTCAAATCTTTGACTGCGAACATCAGTACTACAAAAACGCTTGAAAATAGGATTCATCAGTCTAGCCATAAATAAAGCCACATAAAGCAGATGACTCCACCTAATGTCCGCAAAACATACAAAGTACAAACTTGGTGTGAATGCATTTGAACACCTTTGCCCGCTTGAAAAGTATATTGGCCGGGCCGCTCGCTCGTTAGTGGTAGTAAGTCTACTATCACTGGGCAATATGGTAAGGTAGGTTCTAAAGAGAGGAAAATATACTACTATAGCCAGCGATTTATTACTTTACCGTCGAGATCTGCATCTTATTAACACAACGCACCTAAAGTTGACTCTACGTTTGTTAGAGCGATTCCGAAAGCTTCTGTGTTCAACTTTTCCACAAAATCGGAGACAAACTTTTTGGTTCCATGGGGCCCCTCATGTGAAAAATTCAATTTAATATAATTTTAAAACTTCTAGAAGTTTCATAAAGCTCAATTAGAACTGCATTATGCTCAAAGCATGACACCAAATCTGAATTAAGATTAAGGTCTGTGCTCTTCTGCCTTAGTATGGCCGACAACTGGCCAATTTATAGTTGTCAACTGTTTAGGTTAACTTGCACTTACTCTCAAATGTGGTGGCGCTATAGACAAGCTAGTCATTACCAGTAGGCAAAATAAAGCATCGCTACTCAAGCAAAAAAGCACCGACACGCAAACTCTAGGGTACTGCAAGGCAAAAATGTCTCAGACGAACCATAGTGTGACTTGTATGATTAAATGGGTTTTTCGCATTATCCCCCGATGCTCCAAAGAAGCAAAATTTGACGGATTGAGTTGAAATTTTGTAGGGGTAGGTTTTGTAACCTGTTGGTTTCAAAAATGAAAAAATTTTATAATTTAAAAAATAAAAATTTTTATGTTGGTAAAGGAGGTTGAAGGTTTAAGCTGTCATGCGCAGTTGAACTGGTCGACCCCGTCTCCTCACCAAACGGACAGGGAAACATTCGCCTATTGTTATATTAAGAAGCAAAGTAAGCCGGTAGAGGAGCCCTCTAGTGGTTTACTCTGCCTCTTATATATAGTGCAATTGGGCACTCTTGATAATACCAGTAATATATTTCATATTTCTGAGGGCAGACAAGAGTTTATTAACCGAATGTGCAATCCGTTCAGCTCCTCTGCTAAATGCTCAGCACAATCATAGAGTCCAAAAGTGAACGTGGACCACCAGACATTGCTAAACAATGTGCATGCATGTTTGAACTGAGATCATCATTAGTCGGCATCCATCAGGGAGTCGTCAGGGCTGTTAGCACATATAATCGAACAAAGATTTCAGAAATTTATATGGCAAGAGCTGAGGGTTCTAGTCAGACTTCAAAGAGGATTCCGACACAACTCCAAGTTTTCGAGAGTTCTTTCCTTGAGTTTTTTCCAAGCATGCTCAATGATTTAGCCACATTTTGAGCAAAACCTTAGCGGTTTAGTATTTGTTTGTTTTAATTTGCTTCAACAGTTGTTTTGGTCGAAGTTCTTTCTTTTTACCACTTCAGAAACAAACTGTTTTTGCGAATCCTTTTCTGAATGCGTGTCGAAGCTACTGCTTGCGGAAGTACCCATTTGCTGATGAGCCAGCCCATCATTAGAAGAAGGTACCTTTGATTCTCTGTGTAATGCGGGTAATAGCGTCCTCGCTATCACCCCCTTCCAAGTCCTTTTATAATCCCACGCTATTACCCACACATCTGGAAGCCGGGTCACTAACTGCTCCTTCTCGTTCTTCACCTCCGCTACCACGCTCCTTCTTCCTCAGCTGGCCAAGTTCTGGCTATTTCACAAATGCACGCAATAAGCTTTGAGTTTTAGATTCACTCAGGCATAAACTCTGGCAATAATGGTTGAGCGTTATTGGTTTTGTGCTATAGTATCATTTTAGCACGTTTATGGGCTTAATAGCTGATCATATTTGTAGTGCTACGGGTGAATTTAAACGAGTAAACTTTGTATTATTTTGGGCTCCAAAAGACTGCACTGGTAGGCACTGGTTTTAAACCGAAAGTTTAAAAGACTGAGAGAGCACCGGGGTCAGCGAGTATCCTTACTCAGCAACACACACTAAGTTTCAAAGCACTATCAGCGCAGCGAACAGACGAGACAACTCGGTCGACTCTTAGATCCTTCGGACTAAGTAGCCTGGTTTTGGTCTACCAAATCCGAGATTTGTCCGCGTTAGGTCGTGAGTTCAATTCCTCCAAGCTCCGTTTCCATTTAAGGCCAATGCACGCTTTGTGAGCAACTGTCGTGTTCTACAGAAGCCAACAGATCAGTACCTTCTGCAATCAGACAGAAGATCAACACCTCTTGCTCAGTACAACTATCACACTTCCAGGGGAAATATTTAGGCACAAAGTTCTCAGTGCCTGGAATTGCCTCGTAAGCTCCCTGAACAATCTGGTCAATGTTCCAAGGGCGTAGACAGCCACAAACTACAATAGGATGAACCAAACTAAGAGTCTCTTCGCTCAAGTACTGGCATGCCTCTAGCTCAAAACTAACAGTCAGCTCTGTACCGCAACTTTCACACTCTAGCTGTCAGTTAGATAGAACCGGTACAAACTCTGCCAGCGTGATATAAGCCAAGTCCTAACTAAAGTTCTAAGCAAAGCCGACAACTGAGTCCTAACTAAATCCTATGTCCCTAGCAAAAGGGACTACAGAACCTATAAATTTTAGGATTTAATGTACAACAGTTACGTGCATGCAAAAAGGAGATAAGATGATACAGACCGTAATTAAAGAGAGTAACTGGGTACAACACAGAATTGGTTAGGTGAACAGTACGATACAAAACAGCTCTAGCAATTACAAAATTATACAAGCACTGGTGAAAACAACTGAATACAACAGATCAACACTCACAAACTCTATGCCAAAAATCAGCCAAGACACAAACAAACACCTAATCACTAGACTCCTAAGGCTCGTACCCAGATGATTATCCTAATTTATTTAGTTAGACTTAGCAGAAGACCTAGACCTAACCAGCAGTCTGATATTCACAAGTTAACCCTTCAAAGTTTTAGTTAACAAGTTTATCCTATTAAAGAACGTTATGTTAGAACCTGAAACCTACAAAATTTCTAATGATTTAATTATATATCGCTCGTCTGGTACAGTTTCTGAATACTGATCACTATATTCTTCTCCTAACTAACAGGATATCGAGGGGGTCCGCCTATATGCTTGAAGTGTCAAAGTGTTCTTTTATTTTAATGAAAAAATTAATATTGCGCGGATTTCCACCCTTTACGGGGCACTAGATATTAGTTCCAACTACCCGCTCGACAGATAACTAGAAGCTAATATCCTACTTTCTGCCTAAGGAAGCGGCCAGAGGTCAATTCGCAGGTTTTTGAGAAGTTTATCGGGATTCTGGATTTCTCCAAAAGTTTAGGTCAATCAAGAGAAATTTTAGCAAGAACAGCTAAAACGGAAATAGTGACAGAAATTGAAACAATGCATAGTATTCAAAAATTCAAAGGTTTTAGATCAATCTTCTGGATCAAGTTTTTGGGTCCCCACTCCAAACCACAACCGAAAGTTTGAAGCCTTTCAAAGCCGATAGGCGGTGGAAAGTTCGCTAAGGAAACCTGTTGATGATTGGTCAGTCGTCTGGTCAAGGGAGCAAGCCTCAACCAGTGGGAGTAGCACTACACGACAAAGCTATCGGCAGAGTAGCAACTGGGTGTCGGACAAATCACCCTAATAGTAGATAGACGAAGATCCAAAGGCTGTCGGACAAATCGCCCTGACTGCAGCAGATGTGTGCACTCTACCCTGCCCCTGGCAGACTGTTTATCCCGTTTGATGAAACGAAAGAGAAAAGTTACAAAGTTTCCACTGAAGCACCTTAGGTTCCAGGGCAGCAGGAAGGCAGAGAGGGAGATAGAGATTCCGGGGGATCCGCAAGGTAACTCACACCGGTGAGAGAAAGAGACAGAGCGAGACTGAGGATCTAGATCCAACGGAACCAACTGGGGGCAACTGAGCAGCAGAGGGAGATGGGTCGGCACGGCCGGTCCGCTGGCAAGGCAGCAGGGATCAGCAGCACGGCAGACGGCAAGAGACTTGGATCCAGGAAGGCAAGGCAAGGCTTGGACACAACCTGAATCAAATGGGTTAAAACCGTTAGGATCTTTCAGAGAAATATCCTAATACGATATTTCCTGTGTCCAGGAAATTATCCCTAAGAAGCTGAACTGTGAGTTTGAAGAGTTTGTAAAATTTTATGAAAGTTTGGGAGTGCGTTCTGTGGTTTGAATTGCGAGAATTTCAATTTAAAACAATATCGGGGATTTTGGGAAAGCTCCCAAAAGTTCCAAGCTTCTCAGTGGATTTCCTTTCAGAAATCCACGCGACCCAGGTAATATCCAAAGGATATTACTACACATCAGAATCATTTAAGACAAAAAACAAATTAACTAATTTAACGGGGATTTCTAGGGGAGTTATTTTAAAAGAGGACCTCTGGGTCCTTTAATAAATCTCATAAGCGATTCCCAGAAAAAGCAGGAATCGTTAAAAAACAAGCGAGCTAAAAGAAAAAGAAAAGGGAAAGCCTAAGGTGGGACATAAGCTTAAACCTCCCTTTCCAAATCTAAAAAACCCAAAATTTGTGGATGAACTTGTGCTGAGCACTAGCTCCTCCAGGGTAAGGGAGGATGAGAGGAATTTTGGGCACAGTAACGCCCTATGTTAAAGCAAAACAAGGGAGAGTTGAGAGGGAGGCCAAAAAGCGGCCGTACGTTTCGGAAGACAAAGTAAGACAGAGTTGAAAAGAGAGTCTACCTGTCAATCACCGTAATTTCGGCAATAATTCGTGTGATTGGCCGAAATTATCCTCCGCGGAAAAAGAGCGCACTAAATGATTCTGATTGGGTCAAACTTGTTGCAATCACAAAATCTGAAGTGTTTAATGAATTATAAAATTAAATGAAGTGGTATGAATTAGAGGGGAAAGGGCAATTAAACTAATCCCTTTCCCCTATTGTTAAATTAAGGAAAAAGATTAACACACGTGCAAAAGCGCTCAGGCGAGAAATTGACTGACACTACGTCAATTTCTCGCAATAGAAGAAAACAAGACACACTAGTAAAACCTGGACCAGAGGGTCCCCGTAGTTAAGAGTTAAGACTGCTGATTAGGGAGGAAAAATAATTAATTAATAACTAATAGGTACGAGCCTTGTACAAAATACAATACACACAATACAAACAATTGGGTGCTAAGACATGAATTAAAATATGAACTTTCTTTAAAATTCCATCAGTTCCCTTCTTGTTTCTTGCCTTTGAGTCTCAGCCGAGCTGGACTCAAAGAGCGGAGAATTTGTACCGTTACAAAAGAAAACACATCTGTTACTCCAAATGGGCAATAAGAGGAACATAAAACTTTTCCCTTAAATTACAAAACAGGGAAACTTACGGGAAAAGAAAAACTTCAAAAGAATTCACAATAGCTAAGCAAAGACCAGTTAAATTCAGTGAAAGGGTAAGCCGAACTTCCCTTTTACTTTAAAACCATCAAAAACTAACTTAATCAAACTGTAAACTTAACAGATTTAACTTTCATTAATTAATTAGCTAGAATATGGATTAATCTAATTAAACGTACACTTTAATTATGCTTTTAAAATGAAGTTTAAACTATTAAGGATTGCGATACTTGCGGGACGAGCCGAGCTCTCCCACTTACTTTAGAAAATTGAACATAATCGAAAATCGAACCACAGAACCACCTATTATTTTAGGCTTATCTTGAAGAGGAAGACCTGCTATGTTTATTTATAAAAGTTTTAACTTAATTATTGATGTTGATTAACGTGAAACTTTAATTAAAAGCACTGTGACCAATCAAATCTAGAGGCCACCTTAAACTCCATTTTGTGGCTTGAAAATCAGCTTGTAGAATGAAACGAACCACAGAAAGGGTAAATATTTTTGGATATTCTGAAAGAGCAAAGCTTTATGGTTTTAATGACGTAAAAATTATACTAATTTTAATGTTAATTTACGTTAATTAACGAGTAATAAAGCAAAAACCATTGATACGGACAAAACTTGAAAGTCACTTTGGAATCTCCATGAAGTTTGAAAATGACTTGTAAAATTAAAACGAAAACGAACCACATTACTTTTTTCGTAAATCGCAAGAGCTGGTCTTAATCTATTCAATATCATAAACTCTGATTACGTTTCGACGTACAGTGAACGAACACTAGCCTTTTTCCTGACAATGTTGGGTTGTTTTGGCCGTAGTAGCAGAATCCCTTTAATTATCTTAAATTAATGAGTGGACCGTGCTCAGCACTAATCAGTCGTTCTACACCTGCCAATCCGCGTGAGGAGCGGCACCCAACGGGCCTCTACCTAGCTGTCCCCCAACAGCATAATTAGTAAAAGTTAACTGCAAGCTCGAAACAACCCAACTTCAAGTTGAAACTTCATTTCAGTTAATTTTCCCCGAAATTTATGTCTTAACTATGGCAATCATTAAAGATACAAGTACGGTGGCAATCAAGTGCATTCAGTCCACAGATTCCATTCCACTTCCAGCAGAATCCAAGATAGAAACTCCATAAGAAACAAAAACCGTTCATCACATATTTAGCCTTTTTTTAGTTTACTTTGATGCCGCTTATTACTCGGATAGATTGTTTAAAGACGTCGTTTTTGGTCATGTCGTGTCCTAAACTGCGTTCACTGGTTGGCACGCCGGCCGATTTGAATTGAAATACAAATATGATGTTGTTTTATTGAACAAATCCAAATGACAAAATATTCATTTTTATTACATATTGTTACTGTACATAATCTCCTGCTATTCACAAATAGCTAATGTTAAAAGAAGCTATGTTCAACTGGCTTAGTTGATCAAGAATCAGAATCATACCATCGCTAACTGGATCAAACCAATAAACTTAAATTGTTTAATATTTAGTCACAGGCTTTGCCCTTAATCATCCGTTTACTAATTGCAAATAGTTATGTTGAACTGGTTTTTTTCATCAAGAACCAGATTCACATAGTCGCCAACTTGATCGAAAGTTAGTCCAATAATAAGCCAATCAATTTAGTTTATTAGCTAATCATTGGTATATACTGTACTTCATCATCTAGGCATCTATTCCCGAGAAGTTAAGTGAAACTGGCTTAGTTCATCACGAACCAGACTCACACCGTCGCTAACTGGATCGAAATTTACTTCATGAAACCAATATATTTACATTGTTTATTACTTATTTATTGGTTCTGCACTTTATCATATATGTACTAATTGCAAATAGTTATGTTAAACTGGTTTATTTCAGCAAGAACCAGATTCACATAGTCGCCAACTTGATCGAAAGTTAGTCCGATAATAAGCCAATCAATTTAAATAGTTTATTAGCTAGTCATTGGTATATACTGTACTTCATCATGTAGGCATCTATTCCCCAGGGGCCGGTCCTATCAATGTTCTTAAAACGGGTTAACTCACTAAACCGGGTTAAAAATGGGTTACTAACCCAAACCACCTCCTATCAAAACTTGGGTTAACCTGGGTTTGCTTAACCCGGGTTTCACATCGGGGTTAACATTTTATTTTGGGGTTAGCGCTAACCCCAATCCTATCATTAAACTCGGGTTTAGAAATCGGGGTTAAAATAGGGTTAAACAGGTCTAAACTTAACCCTCCTCATCTAGGTGGGTTAAGTCCTTAACCCGGGCTTGCATTTTGGGGTTAGTTCAATTGTGTTGATTTCATGTTATAGTTGAGTTTGTTTTCTTTATGTTTTCTTGTTTTCTGTTTTCCAAAATCACATTGTTTTTATTGAATTAGCATATGAATTTTATAGCTCATTTCTTAAACGAAACGTTTACTGACTGAAATATATAGAGCTTATGAATTGCAATAAAAATTGTGAAGCGTTTTTCTTTGAATCATCAATAATTCAAACGAACCAGAATACAATAACAAATATTAGTATTTGAAAAGGCAATTTCTAGCTGCAGAAAAATTGCGGATGTTACTTTCTGAAGACGTTTATGAAGGATCCTGGGGTCTTTCGCATTATCCCCCCACAGCTCCGAAGAAGTACCGAAGAAGCACAATTTGACTATTACGTTGATGCTTGGTAGGGGTAGGTTTTCGGAATAAAAATTTAAAAATGTTTTGGTTCCCTTTGGTCCCCTTACCATTTTAAATTTTTTGCATTTTTGAAGTCGGAAAGGTTTTGAAGGTACGGAAACCTTCTCCTACCAAATTTCAATCCAATCAGTCAAAATTGTGCTTCTTCGGTACTTCTTCGAAGCTATGGGGGGATAATGGGAAAGACCCGGATCCTGCTTCCCCTAAAAATGCGATAGAATCTAAATAAAATTACATTTTACAAATCAGAAATGAAATTCTAAAAAAGTTAAAAAATCAGCTATACAGCTAACAGCTATACAGCTGTACAGCTAAACTTGTTATTACCAAGAGTTTATAATAGGAAGAGTAAGACAATCAGCTCTTCCTAGTAGAATAAGCTTGCAAGATGCTAGAAACATTAAGGCCGAAATCTCGGGGTAGCGTCTTCTCAGCGTATACAATGCTGACATTTTTAATAACGGGCGTTTTCGACAAATTAAATACTATAACTTGAGCTAGGCAAATCGTACAGCAATAATTTTTATATCATGTTGCGTAGAACGATATCCTTTAAAGATACAAAAATTATACAGTTAGGTTCGGGCAATCCCTCATGAATTCAGCAAAAAGGTAAGGCATTTCTAAGAAAGAAATGATGAAATTCCCAGAATGTTCGTGGCAAGGATGCTTTATTGCCGGTTTTGTAATAGATTACCTAAACCGATCTATATAATTTTTATATCGTTAAAAGCATCTCGTTCTTCGCCACATGATATAAAAATTATTGCTGTGCGATTGTTTTAGCTCAAGTTATAGTTTTTAATTTGTCGAAAACGCCCGTTTTAAAAAAAAATGT
Source organism: Trissonchulus latispiculum (assembly GCA_030248195.1). Classification (NCBI taxonomy): domain Eukaryota; kingdom Metazoa; phylum Nematoda; class Enoplea; order Enoplida; family Ironidae; genus Trissonchulus; species Trissonchulus latispiculum. The sequence goes on from JASAND010024208.1 coordinate 72,819, forward strand.
CAGCGTTGTATGTTTACATGCTAAGAAGCCCCCGAGATTTTGGCCTTAATGTTTCGAGCATCTTGCAAGCTTATTCTATTAGGAAGAGCTGAGTGTCTTACTCTTGCTATTATAAACTCTTGTTATTACACAGAAAAAATGTGGGGAGGGGTCGGGCCGGACGGGCCGGATCGGGCCGAGGTAGGAAAAATTTGGATACGGTCCGGGCCAGGCCGGGCCGACTATATATGTACTGGAGCGGGCCGGGCGTGCTGTTTTCAGATAAAAGATTCGTCTTCTTTTCCGTTTGTAAATTTATGATTTATACTTTTTAATATTTTAGTATCGGTTGTTATTTCGATCTTATTAATTTCAGGTAAGTGGCCGTAGTTATGTTAGGTATTTTTTCTTTACAGTTGCATCTTTTTTTTAACATTTGGAAAGTATTCGTGTAGTTGAGCGCTGACCATTTTTTTAAACCCAGATAACCGAAAAGAGGACTGTACTTATTCGCTCAAAGTAAAGACGATCTGTGAGAAATCGGTTAAATAACGGTTTCTGCGACGACAAATAAGATTTTGTGATATGTAAAACACAGTTTTTTCTATTTCTGACAACGGCAAAAACTTAGTACACACGTGCCTGGCCTCGCTTTCTAGCCTTCTGGCCGGGCCGGACCGGGCCGAGGTCCAAAAAATTTGAAACGGACCGGGCCGGGCCGATAGAAATTTACGGGCCGGGCCGGGCCGGCCTGAAAAGCCAGGCACTTGAAGGTCTCTATCCCATACCCCCCGTGTTAACCTATGGCAATACTAGCAACATGTAGGGCTAATTTTGGCACATTCCACAACAAAACCCCAAGAAATGGTACATCCTAAGCCACCCTTTTATTAAAAATTTGATATAACTGTCACGTGCTGAACGATAAAGCGGCAAAAATGAAATAAAATAATCAGTTTCAAGATGTAAATAATCATCAATGTGTAAAAATTGCTCAAAGCAAGAACATTTTTCAAAAACAATCACGCGCAATGCAAGAAAATCAAACAGTTCATCTACGGTCACTAGCAGCCTTTAAGAGAAAACAGGATTAACCCAAACCCGGGCTTGCACTAACCCGGGTTAGCGTAACCCAACCCCAAAAATATTTGATTGGACCGGGTTAACCCCAGGGTTAACCCAACCCTGAAATTTTGGGGTTAACCCCAAAATAGGGCCTAACCCGGGTTAAGCTTAACCCCGTTTTGATAGGACCGGCCCCAGAAGTTATGTGAAACTGGCTTAGTTCATCACGCACCAGACTCACACCGCCGCTAACTGGATTGAAATTTACTTCATGAAACCAATATATTTACATTGTTTATTACTTATTTATTGGTTCTGCACTTTATCATATATGTACTAATTGCAAATAGTTATGTTAAACTGGTTTATTTCAGCAAGAACAGATTAATAGTGCCAACTTGTCGAAAGTTAGTCAATAGTAAGCCAATCAATTTAGTTTATTAGTAATTTGGTATTTGTACTTCATCATCTAGGATCTATTCCCGAGAGTTAAGTGATGGCTTAGTTACACGACAGCTCACACCGTGTAATGATCGAATTTCTCATGAAACCATATATTTATTGTTTTTTTTTATTGGTTCTGACTATATTATTTAATGTAGTTATGTCGGTTTATCGAGACAGTTCACGTCCACGTCGAAGTTAGTCCATATAAGCCAATCTTTAGTTTATTAGCTATCTGGTATTCTGTCTTCATCATCAGGATCTATTCCCGGAAGTTAAGTGAAACTGGCTTAGTTACGACCAGTACCGTCGTACTGTCGATTTCTATGAAAATATATTTATTACTTTTTGGTTCTGCATTTTATTTTACTAATTGCAATAGTTTGTAACTGGTTTATAGAAGACAGATTAGCGCCAACGATCGAAAGTTAGTGTATAAGCAATAATTAATAGTTTATTAGCTAGTTGGTATATACTTACTTCATCATTAGGCATTTTCCCCAGAAGTTTGTGACTGGCTTAGTTCACGCACCAGCTCCACCGCCGTAACTGGTTGAAATTTCTTATGAAACCATATATTTACTTTTATTATTTTTTGGTTTGCACTTTATTTTAATTGCATAGTTTGTGACTGGTTTATTCAGCAAGAACAGATTCACAAGTACCAACTTGATCGAAAGTTAGTCCAATAATAAGCCAATCAATTTAGTTTATTAGCTAATCATTGGTATATACTGTACTTCATCATCTAGGCATCTATTCCCGAGAAGTTAAGTGAAACTGGCTTAGTTCATCACGAACCAGACTCACACCGTCGCTAACTGGATCGAAATTTACTTCATGAAACCAATATATTTACATTGTTTATTACTTATTTATTGGTTCTGCACTTTATCATATATGTACTAATTGCAAATAGTTATGTTAAACTGGTTTATTTCAGCAAGAACCAGATTCACATAGTCGCCAACTTGATCGAAAGTTAGTCCAATAATAAGCCAATCAATTTAAATAGTTTATTAGCTAGTCATTGGTATATACTGTACTTCATCATGTAGGCATCTATTCCCCAGAAGTTATGTGAAACTGGCTTAGTTCATCACGCACCAGACTCACACCGTCACTAACTGGATTGCAAGTTAGTTCTTTTAAACTAATCAATTTAAACGTGTCTCGCTTTTAGTTAAAGTCGGTTGCTAATGAGCCAGCCAAATCCATCATTTATTGTAATTGAGCTATTGGAAGTATAATAGAGTCAAGGGTTGTTAAGCGAACTCTCTGTTGTTAAGCGTTGTCAGTCGAAACTGGAATCTAATCATTATCTATTGTGCTGTTGATACGCCAAATAACAAACTTAGTCTGAAGCTAATCACTGAATTTTATCCAAGCGTAACTGAAATTTTCCATATATTAGATTGCCGTCAACTAACATTCAGTCGAGCACTTTGGCATTATCGCTTTTTATTTTAACAATGAGATCGCTTGCTGTTGCAATTGCTGTTTTCATTGCTGTGGCCCTTCAGATTACGGTAAGAGTAGTGTAAGCGGCTAGTTACTGTTTAACTCAAGCGTATCATGTGAACTACCACATATAAGTACTTGCTAACAATACTTCCTGTTTGCTGTTTACGGCAGGGGTGTATCCCTTGCCGATTTTCAGTTCCAGTCTGTGCCACCACCGTAACCCATCAGTAAAGACATTACATTGTATAGCTGGTGCTATCAAGCTGGCCTGTGGCTTGGCTGAGAGCTGACGCCAATGGAATATATCTCTCTTCACCCAAAGAAATAATCGAACAATCCCGTTGTAGTTTGTGATGGTGTCGTCGGTCAGACAGAAAGTGATTGACAAAATGTTGAAGTTTTCAGTAAGAACAGAGTAGCTACGTTGACTGCAAAAGTTGACCTTCATTCAACTAAGTAATCTAACCAGCCGGCAAACGATAACCATAAGCAGCAGTCAGCGAATCTAACATAATCAAAGTCCAGTTACTCTATGGGGGAAAGCGGAACATACCTGCAAAATATCAGACAAAACCTAAATGTTGTATTGACTGATGGGCTCTATCTCTTACCTACTGGCGTTAGCTAGGAAGTCGAGGTAAAGGTCGTTTAATGTGGCAGATGAAGTGTTCAGGCAAAGAGGCATAACCAAAATACGAGCCTAAGTTGTTGCTTGTATTCCTAATGGTCTTAAAAACCTATAAAAACCTAAAAAAACCATTAGCTTAGTAAACATACGAGATGCGGAAGAGAAACCGAACGGGAAGGTTAACCTTGGTGACAAAAACCCAGACATGGTTGCAAGGTAAACTGTATGATGCGGGGATATACTTCCTTTATTGATTGTAGCAAGCCAATTAGGTAAGATCATACAGCGAATTGGATTCGGAATTTTTATCTTGAATTCGCGCTAAACAGCAAAATTCTGAAGTGGTTTCAAATCTGAGACGTCGCAGTATTTCAGGCGATTACGAAGGCCTTGGAAATTACCTAAGAAATACATTCTCCATGGAAGCAAACTGTAATGTTACAATTCGAACGCGCGTTGCTAAGATTTATTAGAGAAAGTACTACTACGGTCTAAATCAAAATTCGAAAGAAGATAATGTGGATGATCAATTCTACCAACAGTATTGAAAATAAGTGAATTAAAGGTGAGAAATGTCCCAGTAAGAAGGAAGTTTTGTAGCTTACCAGCAACAGGACAAACGCCGACTTGACAGCAGTGATTATTGGCAACCGCATCGGTTTACAACGTGAAGGATTGCCTGATGAAAAATATAGACAAGAAAAGTCATATATACCTGAGATGTAAGGTGCCTTCAAACTGAAGAAGGGGAAGTGGTGGATGCTCCAGGGCGGCCGCCACAAATATAATCTTCCCCGCTGGGCTTGCCAAAACAGAACTGAGATTTGAACCTAAACTGCTGCCGGTCAAGTTTCTAAAAACAAGAGAACGCATAAGAGCTGCATGGCTACTGGCTTTATCGTTAACCTCACTAGCATTAAAAGAAAGTTCCTTACTGTATTGTGAGCTCAATCAGCTCGGCGTTCAACGGCTAACAGTGACTAATACTGGAGGATGATGAAGACTACCTGGAATCGGAGAATTCGAGATTAGGCAGAACTGCTTCTAGAGCGGAGTATGGCGAGCAAGAAACAACGACACAGTAAACCGTGGTGAAAACAAAACTAGTAATAATGTGAGAAACAGTTTCTTCCTATTCCGGTACATGGTCTTCAGCAATGTGAAGAATCGGCAAAATCGCCGAATGAGAGACAGTATTATATATTGCAGTCAAACTAATTTGCATATTTAAAGACCGCCTGTGTAAACAATGCCCATCTTTACACAGTGAAAAGTGGACAGTGAACAGAAGTGACATGAAAAACAGTTTCGGTTTTAGCTTTAGTTTCTTCCAGTTTCTTCTTTCAGTTTATATGCTTCAGTTCAGATCATTGATTCATTCATTAATTCAAAGAAGTGCGGTATGGTTTGAACTACAACAAAAACTTATGCAGTATCTGCAAAAAACTTAGGAAATAGGCTAATTTTGAAAAGCAAAGTTGAGGGAATGAATTATCACGATTGCAGGCACTTGTCGAAATGCCGCATGCCGGTCGAGTATTTACTGGGATCTGGATTCTGGATGATCCCAAAATCGGGATAATACTTTCCTTTTAAACAAGTTCTGAAGAGATTGGTTCTATTGCTCTTTACTCCGTACACTTCAATTTGTTACATATCTTTTCTTTTTATTTTACTTCTACCAAGGAGCAAGACCACTTTCTTTAATTTTTCTGTAATTTTGTTTAATTTATGTATATTACATACATACAACCCTGAAAACCAATTTCGTTTAACCTGGTAAAAGTCCAAATAAATTTCTCTCACCATTTAAAGTTAACCTCTTTTCGGATTCGCATCTAGCTATGTATGTATCTACGTATATACATACCTACGTAGAAAAATCGATATGTAAACTTTATGTTAACTATCCTAGATATTTATACATACATAGTTGAGATTGATAAATGCTGTATTTGAAATCAGAAAGGTTTTTACAAAGTAATCCGTGGGCTACTTATTCTATTGGTGTCAAATGATTTATGCATCATAAGTTGCCAACACAAAAGCAATAGGATAAGAAGTCGTTATGATTGAATGCATGAGAACGGTTTACGATAAGCTTAGGAGAGGCTTATAATTGTCTCGTAGACGACTCATTAAAATGAGATGAGAGATTTGAGATAATGAGATATACATTTAGGAATCCTTTCATCAAATAGTACATCTATGACCCCTTTCTGAAACGCTAGTCTGGAAATTAAGTTGTGGGTCCAAAACTGTGATGAAGCTTCGTGTATGTACCAACAAAGTAGACATTCAAATAATCTTACAATGTTTTATAAATGAATTACTGTATATTTTAGGTCACAAATGCAAAAAGTAGCAGGCATAACAACTTCGGAACGTGTATCAGCAAAGGCGCAGAAAAATGCCTTGAACAGTATGTTCAACTTATGTTCTTGACTATTAGGACAGCCAATATTTAATACCAAGAGTTTATAATTCTTCTATATTTAAGAATAAGAGTAAACCAATACAGGGCTTCTCTTCTTGGCATTGCGTAACGGTGCTCTGACCACATTACCGGAATGTTCCCCCGTTTGGTGGGGGGGGGTCACTCTGTTCAACAAAGAAATACCCCCTCCCGGTTGGTGGGGGGGGTCGTACAGCAGAGGATTATTGTAGTTTCTGTTTGTTTCCAAAATGAGTCCTTGTTTGGTGGGGGAGGAGTGGCAAAAGAGGTTCCCGTTTGGTGGAGGGATAGGCAAAAAGGGTCCCCGTTTGGTGGGGGGGGGGGGTAGGCGAAAGGGTCCCCTTTTGAGGAGGGGGTCGCCAACAGCCAATCAAATTCAGCCAATCTTAGCCTGACTTAGCGACGACCCCCCTCCCCCCAAACGGGGACCACCTTCTGCCTACCCTCCCCCACTAAACGGGGAGGGGGTATGTTTGTCGACCAAACGGGGGAACATTCGCTTATTGTGGTCGGAGCACCGTTACGCAATGCCAAGAGGAGAAGCTCTCTAGTGGCTTACTCTTCTTCTTATATAGAGTGCAATTATGCACTCTTGTTAATACTGTTTGGTTCGTGTACTTGTCCATTTCAACGATAAACGTCTCCTCTCTTTTTTGTGACTATGATATATCGTGCCTAATTCCTGAAATTGCCGATTTCTTGAAATCAGCAACAGTCTTGCCGAATTCTACAAATTGGCAAAAGTTTGGGTCGTATTTCGATTACCCCCACACTCAAAATCCTTAAACTTGACCAAATGAGCTAAAATTTGGTATGGGTATGTTTTTGACCGCGCTGAGTTCAAATATCGTAAAATTTTTCGATTTCACGAAATTCTTTTTTTCGATTTCTAAGGAACAAGGGAAACCGACATATTTTTTGTCTGCGATTTTGCTGAAAAGAACATATTACATTTGCTTAAATCTTTAGCTTTTACTGAGCTAACGAAAAGGTGAATCGAAAAACGAACTTCTGATTCGTGTTCTACGACCCCGAAAACCCCCTATATACATCTATTCCGCAAAAATCGAAGACAAAAATTCCGAAATTGAAAAAAATTTTTTCGCGAAATCGAAAAATTTTGCGATATTGGAACTTAGCGTAGTCGAAAACATGCCATACCAAATTCTAGCTCATATTGTCAAATTTTAAGGATTTTGAGTGGTGGCGGGTAATCAAAATAAGGTCCATAAATTTTGCATCATTAAAGAATCAGGTTTCACCACCAGTGCAATATTTCGCAAAAAGCCCAACACGCTTGGTCATTTCGCGAAAAAACCGGGCTGGTAACGGTAATGACGATAGTTTAACTACATTCTCATCGCAACCGGGCGCTTTGCAAAACGACAGAAACTGTTGGCCCTTTCGCGAAAGGAAAATCGGAACCAAAATTTTGTTAATTCATTGACCACTCCTTACAAGTCGAAAAAATCAATGATGAAATCGAAAACTTCTGTAATATTTTTAAGTCAGCATATTTATTACCAAATTTTAGCTAGATTAGTGAAGTTTTTCTAACATTTAGTAGGTACTCTAGGGCGATAATGAGTCTGGCACATTATCCAGATATATAAATTCAAACAGTAGAGAAGTTTCGAATTTGTCAAAAATGTTTGGAACCTTCTACAAACCTCTGACTAAATTCACACAAATTTTTGACAAACCAGAGTTGACAAACACTCGTTCCACTTCAAAATTTGAAAAGCAGTAGTTTCTAATTTTCAACGTTTTGATGCAGATCGATCTGAAATATGTTTAAATCCATGTCCGACAAATTTGATGTCAACTGCCTTGATTGTAGACAGTATATGTCTGTCTCAGCTCAGCCACAAAATGAGAATAATAAAATAAGTGATACAGTAATAATAAGTAATTATACAGTTTTGCTTATTTCTGGAAATGGGCAAGACGCTTGCCTATTTCAGAAATGAGCAAAAATATTACCTGTCTGTAAAATTCGGCAAGGCTGTGGCCGATTTCTAGAAATGAGTTTCTGGAATTCGTCAAGCCTGTTGCCGATTTCTAGAAATGAGCAAAATGGCTTGCCGAATTCTAGAAATCGGCAATTTAG
>JASAND010024209.1:0-17088 GCA_030248195.1 Trissonchulus latispiculum
AATTTGACTGCTGTGTACGGTCCAAGGCCGTACATAGCTAATACATCTTCGCCGCCATTTTGATTTCAATTTCATTCATTCTGGTTTAGAATCTTCTAACGACTGGCGGTTTTTTGGGCGCCATAATATTTAGTGCTGATTCCGGCTTTGACGGGGCGCCAATTTTGGGGGCTTTTTGGGGTCACACCCACAACTCCGTTTGGGATTTATGGTTTGTTTGTTCTATTTTTGGTAATGTTATAAATTTAATCTTGGTGTTTGCCCAAGTCTTTTCGAATGTTCAAGTTTTGTCCCGTATAATTATTCCGAATTTGGAACTTTGTTTTGTCTCTGAACTTAATTGGATTCTTGTTATTTTCATTAAAGTGAATCCGTGTAAATTAGGGTCGTGCCGTCTAGTTTAATTAGGTTAGCGATTAAGTAGGGATAGAATCAGACTTATTACACACTCACACACGAACCTTTAATCTTTACTGAGAAACCAAATTATTTTACCGAATATTTTCATATTCGACACTAGTTCAAGCAAGACCATTTAACCTTTGTAAAGGTAAGCTTTTTAACCAAGATATCTCAAGACTAGAGAAACTATTCCTTCGATATAGATTGTAGAAGGCAGGCGTGAGTTTGTGCGTTTGCGTTAGCGGCCTTTGTAGTTTGCTACAAAAAACTCCGTCAAAAACAGTTTATAGCATGGCAATTTGCAACATGAAATGACTTTCTCGAGATTCTATATGCAACACTGAGATTTCGAAGTGGTGAAAATTTCAGTTTTATCGAAACAGTTTAGTTTTGCAATATTCTTGTTTAAAATTAAATAGTTGCAGTTTCATGAAAGCAAACTCATTGGCACAAATGGAGTAAAAACTGATACTGAGGCTTTATGCGGTAATGCAGAAGTAAGCGGACGCACGACAACACAATGCGTAATAGTTAGCTGAACTGATGCGCGTCAACGATTTCCACTGTAGAAAAGCATCACTGGGATTGTTTCTGTATTATATACACTCTCCGGATATCGTAGAAACATTCAAGCCTATAAAAGCTAAAATATTTACCTCGTCCTGTCGGAAAAATAAATGCAGTTTAGTTTCCTCACTGTGCGTATAGAGAAGATATCAGAAAAGATGCAATCTGATAAATTCAATGCTCTGGATGAAGCAGACTGTAAGAACGCATTAAAATGAAACGCGAGGACCGAATTGAACGTTGAATTCTAGAAGGGGTTTAAGCTGGTAGCATCAAATTTAACAATTGGGTAGCACCACCGGTGAACGTTTTATCAGTTTTGATAAGAAGGCTAGAAATAAAGTTTTTCATTATATCCAATTCGAATATAGTTAGTGTTGCCATCTTTGCAAATCAAGCAGTTGTTCTGAAATGCCAGATTCTAGAGGAAAGGTGCGCACCGTTCGTTTCGTAAAATGCATATAAAACTGTTGAGCTATTTTTAGAATGTAAAGATCTTCAATTGTGGAAAAAGACAGCTACAGACGCTGCTAAGAACATGGACTTCCTCTACACGCTGGATTATGATGAAGAAAAATTTTTATATGGTCAGCCGGAACGCATAGGCTACTGCACATCCCGGCCGGTCGAGGGTCTTGACATGGTTCCATTGACAAGAGTCTACAATTTTGTGAACAACATTCACATCGCGACTGCTAATCCAGGTAAATTCAGCCGTTATTAAATATTCATCTGTATTTGCTTGAGCAAATGTCAGTGCGGTGTGATAGTTTTCAATCTGATTTAAAGATTGCCAAATAATATTTCGACAGTACCTTGTATGCAGCAAATATGGCTAAGCATACACGCACAAGTTTCTTTTTCCAATTCTAATGATTTTAGATAAACTAGCTGAAGCGACAAATGACGAAAGTCTGGTAGAATGGATATTGTGCTATGTGCTCAAATCACCGTCTGGCCTACCAACTGATGTATACAAAGCCGTTTATCACTATGCAGACCAAACTCTCAGTGGAGCTAATGTCCTTACCACAAACGAAACTGAGGCCACTGAAAAGGGAGGCGTTATCGACCACTATATATTTATCCCGGAAACAAACTGTTGGGGTGAGCTAACCGTTAGGCATATTGTTTTGAACATATAAAATTCCATAAAGATTTACAATATAAACTAGAAACTTCTATTATCTCAGTCAAGGAAACTGACCGTTTGCTGAAGCTCAATTTTGAGAGCTATCCTTTGCATTGTGAAAAACATTCAGTTGTGGAAGATGAAGGGTCTGACTGCTAATCAAATTGCAAAAATATGAATTCGCCCTTTAAAGCAAATCAATTCCGCCTTTAATTAAGGGGGTTGCAGTCTTGGATTGGGAAGGACAGGTCCTAGTTCGAAACTGTGTTTCGTGGTTGGATGGGTTTGGTTTATGTGAATAAAGTCTCTAATATTCCGACCGTATGCGCAGAGACTTAACCTACTGAGGACTAGTGTTTGAGGCCGGCCGGCCTAAGCCGGCCGGCGGCCGGCCGCCGGCCGACGACTCTTGCTAGCCGGCCGGCCGCCGGCTGGGATACAAATCTCCAATCAGAAATTTACAAAATAGAGAAACTAACCGTAAAATGAACTCCAAATCTAGTTATCTAGTTATCTAGCTAATTTTCTATGCTATGCCGTGCTATTTTTCTAAGATAACATTCGAAAATAAATATCTTACAAGTTATAATACTGCACTGCAAATTGCTTTAGGCCGGTAGCCGGCCGGCCGGCCGGCTACCGGCCGGCCTACGGGCTCATCGGCCGGCCGGTGAAACCCCGGCCGGCCTCAAACACTACTGAGGACTAGGTGCTAATGAGCCGAAACCGGAATTTCTGAAAAACCTTTCTATTGTTTTATAGACTCCTGCTGAAATTTTTGTTTTGGCCGAAGTATCTCACTATAGTACCGCATGCATATCTTCTGCATAGGTTTGACCGTGAGCTTACATTTGCTGCCGGTTGGGTTTCATCACAGATATTTAAAATAATGAAATTTGTTTATGTTTGAAAGCAATTAGTGATACAAGAATATAACTAGTTAGTTGGTTAGTTAGGGTGAGTGGTTATGAGAGATTTTGTATGGAAGAATGCACGTAAACTTGAACTGGACTAAGTCGGTACCAGACATATTGATCAAAGTACAGACATGTGCAGGAGGGGAATTTTTTGGTTGTGGGGGGGGGGGGTGGCCAAAAACGGACAAAATCGGATTCTGGGAGGTGAGGGTCCGGGATGGGAAAAACACCTCCCAACCCCCCATGCACGTGTATGTTAAAGTGAACCTAAAGCAGTCATGAATCCGAAAACATAATTAGAGGTCTCCAGAGATATTGAATTTGTTGTAGCTTCTTGCACAAGTACACAAGTTTTGGTTGACACTGGAGGAGAGAAAGCTTGCGCAGAAAAGGAACTGTTGGATAATACAATTGAACTGTCTAAGACTATTACAGTGAGTTGCGGTACGTTTGTGCAACCGCACAAGCCGCACCTGCCTTACACGGAATAATGGTAACTATTACCTGTACCTAATACGATTATGTAACTCCTATTCCATTACACCCGCTGATGGCACTTATTTTAAATCCACCTTTCTGCCACCACCATTTATGTAATAGTTTACCACAACATGTTCATTTATCATTTGAGAGAAACAGCTGCAAGTCAATAAACCGCAAATAAGGGGGGGGGTCGCGAATTTTGGACCATCTCCAATTTTTCTCATTTTCACATATTTTGTAGTCCGCATGGGTCCCTAAAACAAGACAATTGCTTTTGTTGCAAAACTTTCCCTATCATTCACAATAGCCCTCCAAAGGTGACCTCGACATGTGTCAAACATAGGAAAACGAAAAAGTTAGGAAAATTTCGCGGTGACCAAAAGTTTGAGCGCTGTGCAAGAGCAAACGAGCTATTGCTGGGCAAACTGTTAATCTGGACTAGGTAGCGTGTTAATATCTATATGAGGTGTTTTTGCGTTAGCTCAGCGATTTTCTAAAAATTTTCAAAGTTGGGTGAAGCCGGTTTTTACACAAATTTGACTTACAAAAACGTCAGCGAAGAACTGTTTCGTCATGCCATGAACTAACCATTCACTGCACAAATTTCGCGTATAGATATTAACACAGTACACAAATAGAGCTTCAATTTGCATAGGCGCAATCCCTGCTGCTGCTTGGGAGTGGATCACACTTTTGGTCACCGCGTTGGCGTTTTGCCTCAAGCTACGCCATTTTCTCAAATTATTGAATAGAATGGTCTATAAGTCGGGTGAAAGCCGAGCTGTCTCAACCAAATTAGGTGTGCCAACTTGCACATATGAAAGGAAGATGTGTGCTAAATTCCACTGCAATTGCGGGTGTTTAAATGTGGACGTATGCCTCAGTGAGATGTCGGAGGCCTATAGTCAAAAAATGGCAAATTTTCAAATCTTTTAAATACAGCCAAATTTTATATCAAATTGAAGCTCTCGATGTCCTGAACATTTCATCTTCTTGCACCAAGTCTCTACAAAACAGTATGAGAAAACTAGAGCGCGTTAAAGCTTAACAGTCGGAAGGAGCATGATTGTATCATTGTCATTTGCACAGCAATAAATAGCCCCAGATAGAGGCCTCAATTTGATCTGTTGGCCATGCCGTAGTCTTTTGTCATCCTATGTGCACACGACTTCGAAACCCTCGGTGAGGTATGGTGGCGTAAATACAAAATTGTAGGGATTTGAACTGCAATATCTCTTACCTGGATTGAACTAGACTCTAAAAATTTGTCTTGTTTTTGGACGCATATGGGGGTATATTATAGTGAAAAATGAGCGAAATCGGTGACTATAAAATGTGGTACCCGGCGACCCCCCCTCCTTAACTAATTTGGCTGTATGAACTACATGAATTGTCGTCAATGTAGCAGTATTGTTGACTGCGTAATTTTCTAGAATTCATTTCCACTACATGACGAAAACCGGATTTCACATACCACTTTTGTTACAAGGAGTTAATTAAGCTTTTAGATGAATCGTGAATGAACCTTAGGTAACTTTGTCAGACCTAGTGCCAAGAGGTGCATTGTTACTTTCACTATGTTTGATGCTAACTTGTATTTGTAATGAAGTGGGTAGGATTTGGATTCCAACTTTGATCCAGTAAGGCTTTATTCCGTAACAGTCTATCACGACTGACTGTGGGTATCAACCACTTCGAGTACACGAAAAGTTGACGCGTTTATCGGTGAAGATAAACTTAGGCACAGGATCCTCAGAAGGTGATTTGTCCAAAACTGAAGATTCCTTGCAGTCAACCTGGATGGGGTCTTGGCGTGAGTTCGTTTGATGAAGACAGGGGTCCAATGCAAGCGGGGTCGACACTTGCTGTGTGGGACAGATGAATCAGGTCTATATCAAAGAACACTGACTATTGACCTTGATTATCAAATCAAGATCCAAGGACGATGATGAAGATGTCTTTGTAGGGACCAAGGGTTCAATTTAGTCACTTACTTGTGTTGGGACGCTGTATCCAAGTGATTGATCTGGATGTCAGGATCCTTATGCCCTAGATGACTAGTCCAGTAGTAGGGCACAATGATTTAATAACAAAGATAATGGTAATACAATATTATTAATGACAACAGTACAGGGGTCAATTGAGCTATGAACAGCGTACAACACAAACTGTAGATAGAAATTCACTTCAGATACTACAGGCAAACAGTATATGGTTTGCCAGAGTTGCCAGTACTTAGAAATACCCAAAATATTGATAATTAGTAGGGACAAGGTTTTACCGCTTTCGCTCAACTCAGTTACTTCTTTCTTTCCTTCCTTTTCCGTCTAATTAACTAATGGTTAAACCTATTACTAAACTCTGTCGTGCAGTACCTATATGCTTGTGTTTGTGTTATTAAACTATGGGTCTATTTCTTTAAAGATTAAAATGGTCGGATTAAACGGATTAAAAATCAGCCGGATTAAAATTTTAATTGCAATTTCTTTAATGCTGGATTAAACGGATTAAACAGATTAAAATTAATTCTTTTAATCCGACCATTTTTAATCCGCGGATTAAACGAGTTGATTTTAAGCCGTTTAATCCGGCATTAAAGAAACAGCGATTAAAAATTTTAATCCGCCAACTTTTAATCCGTTTAACCCGCGTAGCTGCACGGGGTTTAAAAACTAACTGAAAATACAGGCGGCGGATTAAACGGATTAAAATTAATCTTTAAAGAAACAGCGATTAAGCAGGTCGGATTAAAATTAACTCATTGACTTTTTAATCCGAAGTGTGAATAAAGAAACAGGATTAGATTAAAATTTTAATCCTAGGTGCATTAAAGAAATAGGATTAAATTTAATCCGTTTAACTCGTTTAACTCGCTGGATTAATTTTTAATCCGTTTAATCCGAGGTGCTATTTCTTTAATGCGGATTAATTTTAATCTAATCCCTTTAATCTTTAAAGAAATAGGGCCTGTGACTCTTTGTCCGTCCTCCTTACCAAGGACAATAGATTATTAATAAACAAACTACTGGACAGTTTAAATTAACTAATTTAAAGGAGTTAGTAGTACAGGGATTCCGGTCTTTGGGTGAGCCCGAAATGCTAGTACCAATAGCACTTTCGGATGCTATTCGGTCACCAAGGGTCAAACGCAAGGGGGGGGTCCGGTTGGGAGTTTCCTGGTCCGTTTATGGGGTTAGTACAAGTTTAATTTAATTTAATCTCTTCGCTAAATCTTCTACTTCAGACTGATTAAAGACTACTGGGCAGATTAGGCCAAAGTCAGGGGGATGGCAACCCCCTCGGTAAGAATGATGATAATCAGAATGAGACTCATCTTTTGGATGGAAGGAATAAGAATCAATTTATAATAATCGAAAATAATGTTAGGTTCACTTCGTTAGGTTTTAGGTTTTAGGTCCCACGACTCTGGTGCTCCGCTTGAGACTGTCTCTGCTTTGGCTTATAAATCCGACTCTATCGACTCCAATGTACCTTAAACTGACTGATTACAATAAGACACAATTCAATCTTCCGTTCCGATTAATCTGATTCGACACACTACTATAATGCTGGTAAGATCCAAATGAGTTGACAGGCTGACTTCAGATGGAGCAGGATCAATCTTTCTCACTGACCGCACCTGAATCAAATGGGTTAAAACCCATTAATACAAGTTATAGGTGCGGGATTCGAACCCAGCAACCATTACTCACATATTGGCTTTCTGAACTTGGAATAAACTTGTAGAAGTCGAAACTGTTATGAAAGTTTGAGATCTAGGTGGATTATCACAAGTTCTGAATGGTTTTAGTAAGATCACAACACTTGAAATCGGTTTTAAGCAAAAACAATAGTTTTAGGGCAATTTCTTGCATTCTTACACAAGAAATTGCAACTTCAATGTGAAACTATGATTTCAGGTTGATTTCTCTTTGTACAGTCTGCTTCTGTACGATTAAAACCTACTACACGAAATTGATACTATTTTGGGCCCTTTAAGGTGGTGATTCCTTTTGGTCACATAATGTTTGCACCATTATTACTCATTCATTACTTGGAGTTAAGAAGCCATTTTTATATCAAAATGTAGCTTGACATTTTCTCTATTTAATACATGCCACGAAACTAATTTTGCTTTTCTAAAATATTTTTAACACATTTTAGAACAAGTATAATTTTCCAGAATTTTTGCAGACTCAAGTAAATTTTTTCGCGAGACATCGGTTATATCATTCTATACCTCCATCAAATAGCTGGGGACGATTTTTTATTTATTGTGAAGTCGCTCTTCGTTACAGAGAAATAAGCTGAAATGTCTGCGTAACCTGTATTTTGCCTACTTTTTCCAAATTTGTCAAGCGATTACTTTAGCTAGAAAGCAGCAATCGGGGCAACTAAAAAATCGTCCCTGGGTATATTCGTGTAGAACACATTTGTTCAGTAGCAGCCCCCCAACTTGCATGATGAATGCTCCACAATCTTTGGAAACAAATTGGTCGTGTTTTTGCAAAAACTAATTTTTTTATGATAGCAGCCTACAGGATAGCCGTTGGAAGACGATCATGTGTCGGATAATTTGTCCCTGTGAGTCCTTCAGATCGACGGCCTTAGTTTGATTTTACGGCTTGAGTAGTTCAAGAAATGTTGGATTATTTGATTTCTGCAAAAATGACAAGTTTTTGACGCCAAAACAAGAAAATCGGCTATATCTCACGATAGAGAAAAGCTAGAAACTTGCTTTAAAAAGCAAAAATGTGAAGCTCGATGAGATGTTTCGAATGAATATAGTCAGAACTGTATAGCCGCTGCCAAGCGTTCAGAAATTGGGAAAAACCACTCTGACCGGAAATCTCGAATTTTTGAATCGGGATTGCGCGGAGGGTGTTAGAACGCTAAAAGAACTTATTTCGGAAAGTTTCATCAAATTACATCTTGGTTTACGCCGCCAAATAACAATATGTGCCCAAAAGGAATCACCACCTTAACAGCAGATAGGCACCCATTCACACAGCTAACACGAGAAACATTAAATTGGTTAAACAATGATTAATTCTAGGACCTTTGTTTTCCGAGTCCTAGCAAGGAAGGTGACAACTTCCTACTTCGATACGTATTACTTAATTAGAAAGTGATTAGCATGAAAGCACAATATTTGAATGTAAAACTTTTAATTTCACGGTTCTAAATAAGGAAGGTAACAACTTCTTGCTTATTAACAAGCATTAACAAATTAGAAGATGGTTAACGCATGATTTTAACGAAAACGTCATAATTTAACGTAAAACCTTTGTTTTTAGTAGGTTCTACCTAGGGAAGATAACAACTCCCTATTTTGGCAAATATCGAATATTGAAAACTAGTTGACTTCATGAAACTGGTAATTCTACATTTATCAGAAGATGGTTCTAGCAACTATCCATAATACCTACGTAACTAATTGTTGCTTTCGTCTATTTCAGGTATACTATCGATTATTAGTTAATACTGCCGGATTGTTAAAACCTATTATTACCATTTGTGAATAATTAGCATGGATTGGCTTTATATTAGTCACTAAATGAGCAAGGTTGATTTTTCAACCTTGCTAACCTTTAAGTAACGGGGTTTTTGTTAATTTTGTCTTTAAACGTGAACACCGACATGAAATGGTGTTAGACCGCGCTTGCGGTCGTTATTAGGAATGAAACAGGCATCAGACATGGTTAATTTAACTAAAAATGACAATAATGGTTTGTTCTGACATTGGAAACAAAGATACAACAAATATAATCAGAAACTACGTTCACTACAGCTTTTTTACGTAATGCCAATATACTTTTCGGGCAAAAGTTCTAAAAACGGTGCTTTTTTAGACAGATTTTACATTAACTTGGCAATGAGACCGATCATTTGACGGATTCCTGTTCTTGCGATTCGTCCGCACTCTTAACAAAGAGTGGCTTACGCGGACGAATCGAGGATATCCTGATTAAGACTGATAAAACCTAATACGGGATCCCTGTGACCCTAGATCCTATAGCCCTAACCTCGTTTGCATAATTACCAAACTGAACCTAGACCTAGACTAACTACGTAACTATGTGTTCACAAACTTCCAGGCATGCATACAAAACTTGCCACCTCAAACTACATTACTTATTACTATTTTCCTGCCTACTATGGAAATCCTAGTATAATTTGGTATTTCATACAGGCCATGCATACGGACAATCATTAAACATTTAAACAGTCGTTTACTCAATTATGATTAAAATTACATTATGCAAGCTGCAGCATTTACACACATCTTAAACCAGCTAGTCCTGAACCTAGTAATAGTACCCACTGACTAAACAACACTTACGTAACACCTATACAATATTTAGATTACAAAATAGGTAAGCATTTAGACTTCATTTATGCAACATTCACACAACACTCAGAACATAGAATAATTAAGCATTCAAATATCCTTTATGCACAATTAAACTAGAATGCATTGTGAAGTTAGCGCGCACAAGAAACATACAAATTTGTTCGAGTTTAACAAAGTTTGACAAACGCTCAGTATTTTTCCAAGTCTGTCTAAATCCATCAGTCAATTAGCTAATGTCAGAAATTAGTTCAAGGTTGAACAAGTCAGTTGGTTGGGATTCGTTGTAGAGTGTGGTCGGGGATTTTGGCAGAGCAACTTTTTGGCGGTTTTTTTGGAGTTTGGGGTATTTTGGGTTTTTCTACCGTGTGCGGCGCTTGTCGCGTTCCGGACTGCTTGAATTTCGTATTGTTTTTGAAAATTATCATTTTGAGTCTTGCTTGCCTTATTTTGTGATTTCGACAGTAAATTGTGTTATTTTGAAATATTTCCTTCAGTTGGTTAGGGTCAACATTTTCCGACATCGCACACCACGTAGTTACCCTGTGATCTTGTCTTATCCTAAATTCTAGCCAGTCAACTCGTTTATTCAATAATTCATACAGTTTTACTAACATTCGCAGACTCGAACTTCACATGTGGCGACCGTGTCATGTGGTAGATGTCGAGAAATGGTGACCTTGACCAAAATTTCAGTCTTAAGTTACAGTTTTCACTAAAGTTTGATTTTTGCTTTAGTTTTTTTACAAAAATTGTTGCGACTAAGCACTAATTATGGATCGGGGGAAAATCCTGAAAACCCCCAGCGGGCTAGATGATGGGGGGCATCTCCCCCTCCCCTCAAATTACGCTATGGGCCAAATTTTTCGAGACCCATTATGCTGAAATGTTGAATCAAGTATTTTACTGCCAATGATGTGGGGAGGTACGCAGGTACAGAGTGGAGGGTGTGCCCTCCCAAAAGAAAACCCCCAACTCCAACCATCCCTCCCCCAAGCTCAGAATCCACCCCCACCTCCCCCAAACCCGGGTCCAAATTTTTCGGGGGGAAAGCCTTGGGGTCGTCGTCAGAATCAGTTTTGTATTATAAATATGTCCTGTGACGACACAAAAGACCAGGAGCCCCTTATTGAAAATCGTTTTGAAAGTTTGGGAGCTTATGCGTTAGATTTCACCCCCAAACCCCTTTCAACCCCTGCTGTGTCCCAAACAGTTTTTTCTCCTGTGGCCGGCCCGTCGTTCCCTCAGGTGTCGAATGATCAGGGGGCACCCATAAGTCCAGATTATCAACATTCTTACGGTTCTAGACCTGCTAATATAACTTCGGCTGCGTCAGATAGCACTCAGATTCCGAATCGGGGGGGTCCGCCCCCATGGCAAAATCTGCCCCCACCTGGCCAAAATTTGGGTCAAAAGTTTTCTGTGCCTAATCACGCAGTGCCTGATTCTTGGTCTTCACAACCTCAGTGTCAACCAGATGCTCCGCCACCTATGGCGTCGCTGCGCCAGGCTGCTGGACATGCCAATTTTGATCCAAATTATTATTATGGTCGGAATCAACAGTATACATACGTACAGCCAGGTTTTTCTTCTGAAGCTCAATATGGCTGCCAATCGGGTTATTGTCCAGTTTATGATCACGCCCAGTCTTTTTATCAACAGTCCCAACAGTTGTTGGCTCCAATATACCCGGATGTTGCTCAGGACACGCCTCAAAATTATGGGTTTTTTCCGCTGCAAAAAGGGGGACAACAGCAGACTGCAACCCCTCCTACCATGTATGTTGCCGATATTTCTGTCAGTCAGCACAGTGCCCAACTTCATCGTACGTATATGGCGATTCTGCAAGATATTCCTCGTTTTGAACCGGCTTTGGAATATTTCGACGACTGGTTGCCCCAATTTGTGTCGGCTGCTTACGATTCACCGAATTCCTAAAGATCACTGGGCCCGTTTGATCTTTAGCAAACTGTCGGGAAAAGCGCTTATATTTGCTTCTAGAATTGGTCCTGGTGTTGTAGAATCGGTTGATAATTTTATTCGTTTGATGAGGACACAATTCCCCAAGCCCATAATTTCTGTTTCTGAAAAATTCCACCGGTTTATCCAGCGGGTTCAGCAGCCTGGAGAATCAGCGCGTCAATATGTGTCGGACCTGCAGTTGCAAGCTTTGGAAATTTGGCCGTCTGAGGTGGACCGGGACAGGCACTGCGTGCACCAACTATTTGATGGAATTCGTTCAGAATATGCGTCAGCTTTGGCCTCAAGCTTCGGTAAGGGAGAACCAACACTGAGTGAAATTTTACGTGTTCTTGACAAATTAGAATCTCGTAGTTCTAGAACGGGTTTTTCTGATTCTCAAGCCTATGTTGCTCCACTTTTTCCTGTAGGGGCTCAAAAATCTCCAAAAGAGGGGGTGGCCCCCCTTGATTCGACACCTGTAACTCGGCTGGAGCTACGGGAAATGGGAGACTGGTTTGAGTCAAAATTGCAGCAGGAGTTGAAAAAATGGGAGGCTGAAAAAGAAAAGCATTTTCCTACCTGCCGATTTTGCAATAAAAGGGGACATCACTCCGATCGATGTTGGGATGAAAGTCCTTCAAGAGCCTCTCGTATTCATACTCAAGCTTCAAAGGCTCAAATTCAAGCACAAGTCAATATGGTGGGGACTTACCCATATCACCCTCCCCATCCGGCATATTACTTTCCCCCAGTACAGACGCAGCCGGTTCCGACCTATGCCTACTGCCAGCAGCAATATCAGCCTCAGTGGCAGTATCAGCAGCCGTTTTCGCTTTGTCCACGGCTACAGACGCCTCCACGTCTTGTGGCGGCGCCTGTCGCAGTGGGGGCCAAACCAGTTGCCCCAGCTGCCAACCACAATTTTAGGTGCCCGGCAGCGGCTGCACTTCCATCAGCTGTTCAAATGCCATCAGCTGTTCCGACACCGATTGCCCCTGAAGTGCACTTGATTCAAATTGGGCCTGTTCATGAAAAAGTGCGGGCATCCTCCCCTCAAATTTTTTCAGCTTGCAACACACATTTGTCCGAGTCCTCCCTTGAAGGCGCCCCTGTCTTTATTTGTAAAAGTGATTGTCAAGCAGAGGCCGCTCCTTTAAAAGAGGGGGTGGACCCCTACAAATTGAACGATCTACGGGCTACAGCAGAAAATCTCTCTGAAGTTATTGGTTCTCCAAGACCGGAATCCCGCCCAAAAGAGGGGGTGGAAGCCCCTACCTCCGCGATTCCATGCCAAACCGTCTTAAAATCTTTCTTGACTGCACAAAATTTGTTGAATTTTTCACGAGATTTACACACGTATGATGGTGTTTCACGAATTTGCCAAAAATTTCAACCCGAATTTACTTTCTTTGCAGTAATTTTGTTTTGCTTTTGTGTTTTCTTGTACTTTTGCTTGTACGCCCCACCTGTGTTTCACCCAAATTTTCGTGTTGTTGCAAAGATTTTTGTTTTAGCGTCATTAATTTTTACTTTTTATCTTTATTTTAGGTTCTTTCATTCATCTACTTTTCATTTTCCTTTTTCACAGCAAATTTCATAGCTTTGCACCTAAAAGGTGTTCACCCCCGCATTTTTCGACCATTCTTGAACTCTCACGTTAATTTATTTTAATAGGTACAAAATTTTGATATTCTGTGCCGAGGTCGGCACAGCCAAAAATGAAATTGATTGGGGGAGGCTACAACAATGTGTAAAGGAAGAACTGTCCATACGTAATCCAAAAACCAAAACGGGAACAAAAACGGTTCAGGTATGTTTGAGATTAGGCCATGTTCACCCAGTTTTCACCTGTGCCGACCTCGGCAGAAAAATTTAAAAAGTGATCCCAAAAATGTTCTGTTGTACAAAAAAGTACAACAGCACAGATTGGTTACTACTATCTCATCTGGAATAAATTCTATCCAGACCATTTTAATCTACTCCATTCAGTTCATTCTTAGTTGACCAATTATTCACCTTGTTCAGCTGTACCGAAGTTAAAGTTTGTTACCTCGCACTTTTTTGAAATCCACTTTTTACTTACGTACCTTTTTGAAATCCGTATTTATTATTGCATTTTCCTTTTTTTGTAACTTCAGGATACATATTTCGAATGATTTTGGCGAAGTCACTTTCACCTTTCACTTTCACGTTTTTGTGTTTTTTCACTTTTGATGTATTGCTCCTTTTATTTTGTGTTTAGCTGATTTTGGTCATGTTGGTATTTTTCCCAACCGCCTTGGTCGTCACTCCTGTATTTTGGACTAACTGCCTGCAGCTTTCTATCCTGACGGGTCCTTCTTGGATGACCTTCAAGGTGGTATTTTTCTGTTCATTCTTTCTTTAGTATATTCGTATATACGCATATATTTGATTTTCGAAATTTCTATGCTTCAAATACATTGACTGGTATTCTTGGTGCTGAAATTCCGTTAGATTTTTCAATTTTTAATACATTTAACCGTATTTTGTAAGTTGCTTAGGACTTTTAAAATATACTTTGTTTTCGAAATTTAGAATGAAATTTTGCTTGCTACCGCATCAGGGGCTGCAACCTCTTTAAAGGGTGAAAAGTTCTCGTTTTCGCAATAAGTTTTCAGATTTTCAGTCATTGTTGTCTTTTGAATAAGTGACAGTTTACTCCAACCGTGCTGTTGCTAAAACATCTTAAGCTTGACACTCTTTATGATGAACCTAATTAGTTTTCCGTCTTTCAGGGTTTGTCACTTGTAACCCCGAGGGGTTGCAACCCTTCCACGCTTTAAAGGTCAACCCTGCGGTAATTGCAAAATCATATCAAATTAAATAAATCAGCGAAGCATTTTCGTATTTTACCTTTTTTTATTTTTGGGTTTTTTACCTTTTTCACCCTCTTTTTGGAGTGGTGCCTTGCGGGCCGTTGCGACCTCCGTATGCCGGGGGGGAGGGCCGCACGCTTGGTATCATTCTTTTTCTTTTTGGATTCCGTTTCCAGTAGCCTTGAGTCTTTCTTTGATTTAGCACAGGCCTTTGTGCCGGCACCTCCATAGGCTGGGGCGTGTCGACACTCTGGTCTGGAGCTTTCCAAATCGTAGGTGGGGCTGTAATTGTGTCGTCTATGCTGTGTCATATATACCTTTATTTTTGTTTTGCATTATTTTTTGCCATTTGCCATTAATCAGATTTCATTTTGTGCTTTATTTGTTCGCCTTAATTTTTGTTTTGTGTTCTAGATTTTGCTACGTGTCAAATCATTGCTACTGTCCGGTGCCGTCCCCCCTGTCTGGTGCCCAGGTGTGCTCCCCAGGGCTAAGGTGTCTCTGCTGGCTGGCTGAATGGGCGGAAGCGGCGTGGTTGTCGGGTGACCTGGTTGTTCTGCTCAGATCTGGTAATGTTATGGAAGTTTGGCCGCTGGAACGTGGAAGGTGGACCTGGTTGCTCGCACTGGTTGACTGGCTCTCTTCTGGTGCTATGACCGGTGCTCCGGGTTCTCCCGGTTTGTAACTTTTTCTATTGTGTTGCCATCATTTTGGCCATGACTTTATATTTTTATTGCCTTTTGCATTTTCTATGCAGGTCTGGTCGCGCTTCTTGCCTGCGCGTGTCCCATGTCTAGTTGGGGCCTGGCCTCTGTGGGGCTCTTTTGGAATTTTGATTGGACCGTGCAGGAGGGGTTACAAGGCCTCCTGTTTTTACAGCTGGCCGGTCCTGGCGCTGGCAGGGGGCACTACAGTGGTCATAGGCCCTCCTGCTCGGGTGCGTGTACTCCTGTATGAACTGTTTCTCCAACGCTGACCTGTCGTGGCTCGGCTCTTGGGTTCCTTGGGTTGTTCCAGCCGGCCTGGTCTGGATTTCTGATGGCTGGTGCCCAGTCTAGGCTTCGGCAGTTGGCTCCAGTGTTGACTTTTCGCCTTTGCTCCATCCTGTGGGGCAGCCAGGTCCTGGAATGACTTTGTGATGGCTCCCGAAATCTCTAGTTCGCTGTTGCGGTGCTGGGGTGAAGACCGCATTGTCCCTTCCTTCGCACACCTGTAGACACTTTCCCTCCTTCCTGTGATTTTTCTTGTTTGCATATTGTCATTTAAGGTCTCGAGTATTTTGGTTGTGTTTTTCTTTCTATTAATTAGTTAAATAATTTATTCTAATTTGGTTTTGTATAATTTCCTGCATTTACTGGATATATGTACGCTAGTGATTGTTCGGCAATATTTAAGAAAGGTTTTCAAAAAGGGTTTCTTCTGTTTCTTGTTTGTATAACATCACACATCTCCAGGCCTCGTGTGGGCTTAGGGAGTACCCTGAAGCTCCCTGTAGTAGTCTAGGTTCCATCAGTAGATAGTTTCTCTGTAACTGTTTGTAGTAATATGCTGTATTAGTTAAGTGTTGTAATAGTTATGTGCTGTGGTTATGTAGATTACGTTGTAGTAATGTTAATATAAGTAGATATGTAGTAGTTATGTGCTGTATTAATGTAGGTACGTTTTCGTAATGTTATGTAAGTAGATATGTAGTTATAATGTTAATATTGTCTCGATTCAGTTCCGAGTAGTTTTATCATCGGCCGAGTCATTTGCATCCTTTTATTTCTACGTATTGTTAACAATCATTTTATCTTTACTAGTACGTAGGTCAACTGTGGGTAACTCCATTTTATCATTATACTGTTTATACTATATTATATATACTATATTATATTATACTATATTATATTATACCGCACGGGGCCAAAAGAGGGGGTATATTGTGAAGGTAGCGCGCACAAGAAACATACAAATTTATTCGAGTTTAACAAAGTTTGACAAACGCTCAGTATTTTTCCAAGTCTGTCTAAATCCATCAGTCAATTAGCTAATCTCAGAAATTAGTTCAAGGTTGAACAAGTCAGTTGGTTGGGATTCGTTGTAGAGTGTGGTCGGGGATTTTAGCAGAGCAACGTTTTGGCGGTTTTTTTTGGAGTTTGGGGTATTTTGGGTTTTTCTACCGTGTGCGGCGCTTGTCGCGTTCCGGACTGCTTGAATTTCGTATTGTTTTTGAAAATTATCATTTTGAGTCTTGCTTGCCTTATTTTGTGATTTCGACAGTAAATTGTGTTATTTTGAAATATTTCCTTCAGTTGGTTAGGGTCAACATTTTCCGACATCGCACACCACGTAGTTACCCTGTGATCTTGTCTTATCCTAAATTCTAGCCAGTCAACTAGTTTATTCAATAATTCATACAGTTTTACTAACATTCGTAGACTCGAACTTCACAGC
>JASAND010024210.1:0-12204 GCA_030248195.1 Trissonchulus latispiculum
CGGGTTGGGTAATACCGGGCAAAGTTTCCAGATAGAGTGTTCTTAGAACAGCAAGTCCCTCCCGGCCGAAGATTTGGATGTAGGGCTGCATCTGGGCCTTGGGTACCAGCTCCTGCGTTTGGACACCGTTTTCATATTCAGTTTCTTCAATTTTCTTCTAGTATGGTTCTTTTTCTACGGTTTCTACCAAATACGTGTATTTTTTGTATTGCTTTACGTGCTGCTTATTGCTCTCTGCGAAAAATAGTTTTTTTATTTAATTTAAAAATTAGGACAACCTGGGATAACCTACATTTTGGAGTAAAGGCATCCTACTTTCGGTGAGCGCACGAAGTCGAGACTTAGCAATCTTTACATGTACAAAAATTCAAATATTTTCAAGCATTTGGAGAAATTTAAAGTTGGGACCAGGAAAGTCTATTCGTCGGTGACTCTGATGCTGCAAATTAAAAGGTGGCAAATTGAAAATTAAAATTCTGCGTTTTCCTGGGATAGCCACCGTTTTATGCTCAGCTCTGCTCATGTTAGGTGAGCGGACCATTTAGCACTTTAGGCAAATAAACTTAGTGTTTTTATTTAGTATTTCTAATTAAAAATTCCGCTTTTCTTTGAAATTTCATTAAATTCTAAAGAGTGACTCATGGAGTACTCTTGAATGACCATCAGCTGGCATAAAATGAGCTAATGACTCAAAATTTGGTTCGCCAGGCGACTTTTGGCGAACCAATAAAAAAGTCAATTTTTTAGTTGAACCATGCGTGACTCAAAGCTAAATCTTCGTGTCATAAATAGTTTTGGTTGCTCTTTCTGGATCAAACAGTTTCAGCACTGGATCAAAGACTTGGTTCGCTAAGGGTACACACGTTAATTTTGGATAGTCTAACTCAGGAAAATCTAAAGAAATTTGAATTAAAATTGCAAATTATTCCAGCGGATTTAAACGTAGTAAAAACACATTTCGAAAGTCCTGACGTTGCGTTGGTAATTAGCAGGTTAACCGGAAACGAATTAACATAAAATTTTAGACTGCAATTAATTTTGACCTCATTAGACTATTCGAAAATTTCTTGAGTTTCCGAAATTAGATACCATCTGAAAATACCACGAACAAGAGATAGTTTGACGCCAAGTTGTCTTATCAAATATATACGGTAATACAGTCACTCCAAATCTAAGTCAAAGGTTCCCTGAATCTGACTGTATTGGTCTTTTTCTGTTTTTGAAGTTGAGGGATTAAATAATTACAATTTGCTGTTACAGCAGTTATCTGTAATTACACAGCTTTCATGTTAGTTTCAATATTAATCAAATAACTACAACAGAAAATATAACAAACAGTGCTGCACAACCATTCTCCAGCTATTGGCGCAGTAATGTGTAATTAGACTACCAGTATCATGAACAAATAGAAGAAAAATGCACAATTTCTTGCAAAGCGTGTGGTGGTCTCTGCTAATAACTGCACGTATTTCTTGGTAAGGAAATATTTTCCTGTTTGGCTTACAAATCCACTAGCTAGGAGAAAGAATTAACAAGCTGCAGTTACCTACTGTGATAATAAAGGCTTCGGTCGTATACCAGTGAGACAGTGGCCTGCCGATAGAATGATGTTTTCAGTGAAAATAATTCCAGTATATCTAGAATCCCCTGCTGCAGTTACGTGCTTTACAGCTCCTGTCTGTACATTCTTGAAGGTTTGGAGCAATAGATTTCACGATGTATTGTTGCTCGTTCACACGATAAGAAGGTACAACTGTTAAGATTTTTCTCATCAGTTTAGCTTCTTCGAAACCTTCGTAACATTGCAATGAAATTGAAATTGCTTCGCTATCAGAACATCTGTAATTGTAACTCCTTGTTAAAACTTTGGCAATTTCCGTCTGCGACATCTTTATTCAGACTGCAGTAACCTTTTTCTTGTTCCACTAATGTTAAGATTGCTCTCGTGGAGTTGAATTTGATCACAAACTTCGACTGTTTTTGAGCAGTAGTTCCGAATAAATATCAAGCATGCAACTTCCTAATTGCTGTGTATCCACGGTTCACCAAAAACCTCTTCCCCAATTTTCCTCCACAACCTAACAGATTCTGCCACAATTATTTTCATTTTATGAGTACATACTACTAACCATCAACTTTCTAATTGCTAGAGTTTCTAACAAGAGTTTATTCACGATCGAAGTGTTTGTACAAGGATACGCCTAATTTAAGGTGGTGATTCCTTCCGGACACATATACTTAAACCATAGCAAAGCTAATAAAGTAGAAATTTGATGAAACGTCCAATATAACTTCTTTGACGTAAGCTTCATTCATCATATAACCTTCTTGTAAAAAATTAACCTAAATATTACTTTCTTTAAATTTTTCGATGCAGATTTTAATTCATCACTGCCTCTAAAACATAAGTGTGCAGTCAAGATTTGGAACGTTTCGTGGAAGTGTGTCAACGAACTCAATAAGGCTCAACACAGAAAAGGAACAAGCACAGAAGGAACAGTAGGTTAAGTGAAACTTACTGAAATTGAAATGTTTGGCCTTGTCAACAGCAATGTAAACAAACAGTATAATAAATATTTGGAGACACATTGTTTGCAAGATCTCGAAATTCTCTAGGCTATAGTTCTCGTAGAGCAAGGCGTCGAGGATTGTTCCCCGCCAACTGACAGACAATATTTTCTACTACTCAATTCATTGAAATGATGAATCAACCAGAGAAAGCTTGGATTCAAATTATTTCATGCTAATATTTTCTGTTTCTGATTGTTCGTTGAGTGAAGTGGTGCTGAATGCAGATTCCTCCGTCCAACCGGGAAGGTCAGGCTGGTTTGTGCCGACTGGCCTGGAAAATGCGCGCCGGGTGGGCCAGCCAACCTCATTGACATAGACAATATACACTATGTGGCGGTGGCTTCCTACATAATTAACCAGTACTGTATTTAAGACGTATATGTTAAAAAGTTTTGACTAACAGTTGCATTGAATTTTAAAATTTAACACAATGTTCAGTCCTGATTTTTGCATAGTTTCTATATGTCGATGTCGCGTTGAAGTTTTGGCACAAAAAAGGAATTTCGCAGGTGGACGTTCCTATCTGAAAAAATGGACCTGCTCAAGCTTTATACTAAATTATTTCCATTTTCATTAGTAGGAGTCAGAATTTTAGGTTAGGTCTTTAATAAGTTAATGAAGTTAATAAGTTGAGTATTAAACTTTGGCACCGATTAAATTTCTAATGGACCAAAAATCCCCTTAACGTAGAGTAACGTTTACATTAGTTATTTTGAAACGTCATAATTTGTTCAATCCAAGATTTATACAGTAAATTATAAATTTTTGATCAGACTTTCATTTGTCAAATGTGAAAGTAGCTTGTTATGTACAAAAATTCTGCTAAAGTGCTCTGGAGTAATAGACACTCACCTCTTGTTTCCGAAAACTTCTTATAACCTACATAATACATATTACTTCTGCCAAATTTACTAACTCATATACCACCAAATATTATAATAGGTCGAGTGCGACTAAATCAACAAATTGAGTAAACGTTTTTTGAAAAGCTTAAAGTTGTTTAAATTGGGCCCATTTGTAGCACCAACCAATGGGCGAAGTGCCGCACATCAACAAAGGCAAGTGAGCACATGACGTCAATGCACCGTTGACAATTTTCCTCTGTTCCTGCCACATGTGGGTAAAATGGGTTGGACGTGGAGTTTGGCCCACAGACGTCTCGACACGGTCTAGATGAGCTTTTTGTTATGATGCCAACACCAAACCAGTCGTCTTCCTCTCTCCCATATTGTTCCATCAACGGTGCACCATGATACCCCTTAAATACGAAACAATTAATCGTTACCGCCATTTTGTTGTTTCTATAATTAAATCATCAAAATGCTAACGTTCGCTGCTCTACCTCAATGTGCCCTTCAGCCACTTCATGATTATTTTTGGACCGCATTGGTCTGTTGATCGCTGTAAAATGTCTGTTGCTTGTCAGTATTGTCCGATTTCTCCAGGAACAGTAAATAGCTGAACGGCTCCTAGCATAATATTGAGCCTGAAAGTGCTCGAAATAGACAAAATCTTATCGAAGTCTCCCAGAATTCAAAAACACCAGGTTGACATCTTGTAAAGTTATACGTTTTAAGCTAGGTAAATATATATTGGCTGAGCTACACTGGTCGTGCCTCGATAAGCGTTATATCATCAGGTTAGGATAACTTGCGTTTTTGATGACACTAGCTGCATTTTTTCTAAAGGTCTGGTTTATTGGTAGGTTTATAAGATAATTGTTTGAACGGAGCTACGTAATTTCCATTGAAAATAGGTCTTTCTCTATTCCCGTTCTCTCTAAAAGCAATAGCGAATTTTTGTGGTGCGACTTGCCTAGCTCAAGTAATCGCAATTACATAGTTAAAATGTTCCTAGTGTTGCAAAATGTCATCGTGTGATAGTATATATGTATGTGCCACGGGTGGGCAGGGGGAGGGGGGGGGAGGGGGAAGGGGGATTTCCCCCCTTGGCGAAGTCGTCCACAAGGGGTCGCGAAATTGCTCCCACAGGGGGTAAGTAAATTGGCAACAAGGGGTAAGAATATTGCCCAAATTATAGGCTTTACGACTAAAATTGCTAAACCTTTTACGACTTTGCCGGAATTGTCCGAGAAATGTTTTTGCTGTTGTTTCGCTTTAACAATACTCGTTGTTTTGTTAAAAAACTGCAAAAATCCCATAAAAATCGTTTTCACAAGTACCCCTAAGAAAACTCAGTCTCACTAGGGGCACACAAATTTGCTTCCACAAGGGCCAGTGAAATGTGACCTCACGTCCAGGCATGGTGTCGGTGTGCATATATTTCAGACTGAGACCAATGGCAATAATTCGAATTTCGTTAATCTAGCATATTGCATACTTTCAGTATTATAAAACGCTCAGTAGTGATGCTTCAGCACCTGAAACTGAAACTGCAAATATATTCAGTCAGTATATACGTATTTTAGTTACAGCACCTAATACTGAAACGGAAACTGAAAATAATAGAGCTCAACGACTGAAACTGAAACTGAAATTATTTTGATTTGCCGCCTGAAACTGAAACTGAAAGTTTGAAGGTAACAGGCCTGGAACTGAAACCGAAATAATTTAAGTTTTGTTTCGAATGAAATCAAAACATTTTCGATTATTGATCGAATCGAATCGGCAGTGCACAAAATGCGCAGTGTAGAGTGACGGTTTCAGCATAATAGAATCAAGATGGCAGTTGGAGCTTATTTGCGAACACTCATATAGTCAGCCATAGACACGTATAAACTTACAATCATACACTTACAAAATCCCCACACACACACGCACACAGGCATACACGCGCGCACGCACAGTTTCCTTGTAGGTTGACAGAAGCAGGAACTCACTCGGGCAATGGCACCTTCTGAACACGGAGTTGATATCACTGCCTGAAACTCTGTTTGGACGTGGTTACTAATTGATGATAGTAACCTTGGACTGACGTGATTGATATCAAGCACTTTCATATCCCTTTTAAATCCGAACGGCAAATTGGGATTTTCAGCTACCTGACCTGTTCCAAACGAAGAGGGAACTGAAACAAAACAAACAGTACATACGGCACATAATATCATCAGTAGTGATAATTCAACTCGCCTTGTAAACAGAAACAAACGGAGTCAAACGTAACAAGAAACAGCATTTTGAATACAAATTTTTATTGGTAACATTGTTGTTCGACACATTAGCTATCGCTCAATTCCTAATTTGTATGTTTTCGGAAAAAATCGAACTGAGTGTTCACCGAAACAGACTAATCACTATAACATTAAAAAGAAGTTCGACCTATAAACATGTTCCAACTACATTTTTCGGGGACATTGGACAGAGACTTCTCAGTTTTGATGTCCTTCAGATGTTGGGTGTGAAATTGTCAAAAAAACGCAGATTGTGGCAAAAATTGCACTTTTATGGCAAGTTTTCTGAGTTTCTGGAGGTAAACAGTTGTGGAAACTTTCATATTACTTTTTATGGGTTGACTACCGCTATCTACTATCAAAATTGTATTTTTGCCAATCTTTCAAGAGAATAAAACAGTATAAACCTGGTTATTTTCGACGGTCGAAGATAGGCCACAATATGTACCTATTGTTTAGTTTTATTTATTTATTTTTCATATTAACAAAGCCATGGACGAAATTTCATTGAATTATGCATCATGCATTATCAACTACATCTTCCTTTGAAATGACACTGGATATTGCGCACATTGCAGTTTTGAACTACTTCAAGTGGCTTTGTGAAAGAAAATAAACAAACATAACACCACCAAGAGTACGTAATACATAAGAATATGACAAGCGTCATACGCTCTCGCTACATCCTCTGCCTGCACGCTATCGGCTGACCCTCCACCCCATAAACCAGACCCCCTCATCATAGCAAATTCGCTCTAAAGCCAGAAATCACAACTAGGGTTGGTTCAAAGTACGTCTGTTGCGTGCAAGCATGTAGAGCGAATTTTTTGACAATCTACAGGAGGGTCAGCCAATAGCGCGCATCGGTAGCGAGCTGATAACACATAGCCTATGACGTTTGTCATACTCTTATTGTACTGTGTACTCTTGATACCACATGGCACAATATAATTAATTGTCACTGTTTTGTCATTCCTTACAAATATTTAGGAAAACCCGAAATTAGTTGTCTTTTGTAGTATGGGCTTAGAAATGTTCAGTGTGGAATTGTTTATTTTTTGCTTACTATTTCCTAACGCTGCCTTTTCTTACTATTTAAACTACGCGTAAGATACCTCATTTTAGAGATTATATTGAGCTGTAGTTTTGAAAATGGTTGCAGTGATGAAGGCTGCACTCTTACTTAAGTTGTAAGAACTGTGCAAGCCTGATACTTCTTACTTACAATTTACCAGTCCATATCCAAGCGTTCGAAAATCCATTGTGGAAGTTGTTGGAGGGACTAGGTTCAGAAATTTGTGTGGACAATTTGGCACATTATTCGTCCCTGCCATGCAAAGTTTATGGTTGGACATGTGCGTTTCCAAAATGCTATGGCGTACTGGGCGCCGAAGCTTTATTACCCCGATGTCAATAGCATTGTCAACGCAGGTAACATAAGAATCAGGATCTGCAGGATTGAATGTGTCCATACACTGCACATAGGTTGGATGTATAATCGAAATTGCGTCCGACCTTCCTTGCCCCAAGCTTAGTGGAAACGGGATTTCGAAAATAATGGGATCCCGAACGTAGACGTTAACTTCTTTGAATATGACTTTTTTGAATTCTCCGGGTGGAATATAGGTGTACCTAAATGAAGATTTGCGGTAAAGGTATTAGCCGATCGGTTAAAAAGAGCTGACTCTAAAGTACACTCATGCCATCTTTAAAATTATAAGTCATTTTTCACTGAATTTACAGCTTTTCTGAATACCCCGCCATGGGCTCCATGTGGGTGAGACAGTGAGCTGTAGTAATAATCATATCTCTATCAAAAATGACTCCAGTACATCTTATTGAATCTCGTTTATCAATAGCTTCCTGCGATTTGAAGTCAACCTCAGTTCTTCTGGTCGCAACCAATTTCACTATGTACTGATATCTTTGCATAACGGGAACGGGCATTCCTTTAATAATTTTCCGAACCAACGTGCTGTCTTGCAGACCTAAAAGCATACATTTTTGAAAATAAATCCTGTTTGTCTTAAAAGTCGACATGCTACCAAGAGTAGGTTTCCGTGCACGGAATTTAAGCAAAACCCTAAGCGTTTTGATTTATTTCTAACGCGCAACTATCTTGTTCACTGGTGGCAGTTCAGGTGTTTGTTGTGAACTTTGCATGTTATTCTTAATCATTAATCCTTATTCCTGTGCGTGATGTAATTTTATTATACAAGCATAAAGCAGACAAAGTGGGGGATCTCGTGACTAAAAAATTAATTAAAAAATTAAAAAGAAAAAATTAATTTCAACCGATTAATTGGGTCATCTGCACATACATTAACATAGGGTTAGGTCTTGGGGGGGGGCTTGTCCCCAAAAAATTTTGAGTGGGCTTCTACCTTGAACAAAAATTTTCAGGGGGGCTTGTACCTCAAGAATAAATTTGTAAAATTTTGTGAAAAATTAGTGCTAAGTTTAGTGAAATTTGTCATTTTTTATCAAACTTTGCAAAAAATCTTCAATTTTTGGAAAAAGTTTTAAAATTTTGCCCGATTTTTTCGAAAAATTAGACATTTTAGCAAAAAAATTCCGGCGAAGCCGGAAATTTTTTGAAATTTTACTGTCAAAACTAATTTTTTCCGGATATTTTTGGCTACCCCTTGGCCATTTTTTCTTTACCCCTTGTCCCCGACGGCGATAGGGCTTAGTAGCTTAGCTTGTACCTTGTCCGGGTTGGGGGGGCTTGGACCCCCCCGCGTTAACCTATGCATCTGCAGTACTTCAGTCTGCATCTGCAGTCTGCGCTGAAAGTTAATGCCATTTCGCAGATAAAAAGCGAAGAAATTTATAACATGTCCATCTTAGAAACCTCAAGAACCCTAAGAACCTTGAGTACCGTAAGAAACATAGAAATACGTGATGCAGGCTTATTCATTTGACACATATATATACTTTCTAAATCTTAGCTCATATTTTGTGGCAGGCAGGAGGGCTTTTGAATGCACCCAACTCTTTTGCGAAAATACATATCTCAAAGCTTACTCTGACCAAGTGCCAGAATGTGCAGAAGTGCACGATAAAACATTTGATACGACATTCTTGCAAAGTTGCATATAGTGAAGTGTAATGTTACTAATTACTGTTAGCAGCTTTCAGAATGAAACAGAAAAGCAGGTACGATGCGAACTCATTGGTCTTTTATTTAGGTTTAAACCAAATCGTTTGCAAAAAATTCAGACTGCCTACTGTATTACATATAACTTATCGCTTTAGAGAATCTTATCTTCAACACAGGTCCAGCATAGCACTACCTGTTTCCGTTGAGATTTGGCAAATCATGTTAATTAACTGCTCGCGGCTTCCGCAGGTGAATTGGCACACTGCACAACATTCAGCTGACAGCAAAATATGTACGTGGTTGTAAATTTCTTTAGTATCAGTGTATCCTGGTAGCTATAGATAGCATTTTAGGAGATTTCCCAGCATCTAAGATTTTTTCACATTCAGCCGCATGTCAGGGTTTTATGGGTCCACGAAACAAAGCTAGAGGGATTTGCATAATGTTGTTAATATTTTCATTGCAATCCGTCATATGTGACATCGACCAGTCGATATGTAACACAGAAAATGGAAAATGTTACTTACGCACAAAATGTTCTGGCAGAATATTTTTCGCCGTATGAGAGATACCTTTTGCACTCCTAAGGGCAAAATAGAGTGCAAACAACCTTCATTCTAATGGGGTTATATTTGGAACATTTTTGCGTCAAAAATATGGCAAATCGAAGCATCCCGAGCCACTTCTTGACTATTCCAGTTTTAGAGGTTTGAGCATTTGAACTGTATCAGCAACTTTAAAGTGCATTAACTAGCATCCACTGATATTTTGCTTTCGGGCCTGGGTCCAAGACGAATATTTGAAAACAGAAATAGTTTCATGAAAGTGATATAATTGCATTCCAAAGCAAGGTATTGCGTAGATGCGATGCTTTTGACATCACCGAACACGGACAAAACAGAGCAATTTAGAACAAAACCCGATGCGGATTGATAAAACTATTACCAGGAGTCCGCATCTGGTGGTCCAGGAAAAGAAGTCCGGGTCTAAGGTCGGGGCTGCGTCTGAAATTTTAGTGGCGGATCCAACTCTGCCAACTAAAGTCTTACCAAAAATCTTGGAACTGAAATATGAACAGCTGTCTTGAGTTAGCATTTAAGGTAGCCTATATAATGTTTTTAGAATCCTCAGCAACTCGAGATTTCGAAAATCCGGAAAAATCCGAAATTCCGGATTTCATTCACGGAAAATATACAAGTTTTAGTTTTTTCCCAAATTTATATCGCAATCAAAATTTTGTTTTGACAGTCGAATAGAGCTGGTCCCACTACATCTTTGCTCTTAAAAGCTTTTCACGAAAATGCACCCAGTTTCCGGAATTCTGGGTTTTCAAATTTACCGGATTATAAAAATTCCGTCCAATACCCAGAAGAGGGGTATCATTCGAAAGCGCCTATCGAGCTGAACAACTTTTGTAATAGAACGAACTCGTGAACTAGCACTTTATTCCCAGAATTCACGAAGACCGGATTTTCAGGATTTAATAAATTTTTTCCAATACCCACAAGATGGACATGATTCGAAAGCGCTTCACAAACTGAACAAATCTTGTAATCGAACCATTGTCCAAAAATGCACCAAATTCCCGGAATTCACAAATTCCGGATTTCAGTCTAGCTTGGAAGTTTTTCTGAATTCTGAGAAGTGGGCTCATTTTTGAGAGTTGGCTCTATTATAAACTTTGCTCAGTCATCAAGACCTTTCGAATGATACCCATATTGAGGGGTATTGGTAAAAATTTCTAAAATCCGGAATAATCCGGTTTTTATAAATTCCGGGAACTGAGTGCATTTTCAAGAGTTCGTTCTATTTCAAAAGTTGTTCAGCTCATGAAGAGCTTTCGAATGATGCCAATCTTGTGGGTATTGGACAAAATTTTTAAAATTCGGAAATTTTGAAATCCCAGATTTCAGGAAATTGTTTACATTTTCGCGAAAATCTTCGAAGAGCAAAAGTTTGTAGCGGGAGCATGAGATTTTGTACCGAATAATACGGTACGGTAATTTTCGTACCGTATTAAACGGTACGTACCGTATAATACGGTACAAATTTTTCTGTACCGTATTAAACGGTACGTCCCGTATTATATTGTACGGTTAGTTTTTGTGCCGCATTGCCAAAGAACTGAATCTGATCTGCAAGACTAAAGAGATAGAAACTTTGCTCTTGCAATTCTTATTTATATGCCTGCCACATAAAATTCTGAACTTCTAATTCTATTAATTCTATTAAATATTCTGAACATAAAAAGTTAAAATGCTTGAACTCATCTTTTGAAAGTCAACGTTTTTTGGCATTATAGCATTTTCCCTGCAACTCGCAATTCTTAGCAAATTGCGCAAAAAATTGTGAAATGTAAAAACGTTGATTTTTATGTTCAGAATATTATGTAGAATTAATAGAATTAGAGTGGCATAGAAATAAGAATTGCAAGAGCAAAGTTTCTATATTTTTTAATCATGCAGATTGTGGCAATTGAATAATTTATAATTCAATGATTATTTTATCATACGACAGATATTTCCGAAAATTTTTACAAAAGGTGCTGTAAAATCTATAGCTTGGGACTTTCTCCAAATGCAACCGTACGCAACAGCGCTGTGGTTTTAGTATGCACCGAAAAAGGTTAATTTTTAGTGCAAAAATACGGTTTTGTCGGAAGCGACATCTTGAGACGCTATTTTTGTTTCAAAACTGTAAAGTTTGTATTGTTTGTTTCATTTAATACTATTTAACAGCTGTATTCAGTTCTTTACCAATACTGTACTAAAACAAACCGTACAATATAATACGGGACGTACCGTTTAATACGTTACAGAAAAAGTTGTACCGTATTATTTGGTAAATTGCCGTACCGTATTATGCAAAATCTCATCCGGTACGTAACATATACATTATATAGGCTACCTTCAAATGATAACTCAGGACAGGCGCTCACATTTCGGTTCCAAGATTTTTTGGTCAGACAAATGAAGACGTGCACGACTTCGTGCGCCTTTAATGCGACGTAACGAACGGAGTTAAACCGCCGAAGAAGAAGAATCTGATACTCAAACTATAACAAGTCAACCCAGCGTTTGCTGAAATGTACACCTTTTACGTCTCTTTTACATCTGTGCACCGCTTGGTACAATAGGTCGAGTCTCACGATGTATTAGTGCTCATCCACGCGATAAAAAGGTACACCGTTTATGATTTTTCTCTGCAGTTAAACCTTAACGTCATATTTCGTAAAATTGAAATTGAAATTGCTTCAGCAATCAGAACATCTGTAATTCTAACTCCTTGTTGAATCTTCGGCATTTTCCGTCTGTGACACCATTTTCAAACTGCAGTAGCCTTCTTCTTCTTCTTCTTCTTCTTCTTCTTCTTCCTCCATTAATGTTAAGATTGCTCTCGT